>BQNB010078072.1:1743-30654 GCA_026074375.1 Tanacetum coccineum
GTTTTAAAACCGGTAAAAAACCGGTATTGTTAAAAAACCGAAAACCGGTCTAACCGGTTCGGTTATGTTTAACCGGTTCAGTTTAAAAAAAACCGGTTTTTTAAAAACCGGTTTTGGTTTTTTATACCGGTTTTAAAAAAAACCGGTTTGTATTTGCATCACTAACCAAGAGTAAAATCAATCAAAAGACCATTAAAAACAAATCAAATGGTTTATGAGTTTATGACCATCCCACATCGCTTTGAGAAAAGATATAGCTAGAAAGAGGTCATTATAAGTAGGAAGGCAAAGGGCTCTTTTAAGATAGGCAAGTTCAAATTATGAAAAGCCGGTGGCTAACATATTATTATAATTTAAATAAAAATTATTAAATTTAAATTTTTAAGTTAAAAATAAAAATTTGCGAATCCTTTAATAATGTTGTTGCTGGATTTTTATTATTTAAACCAACCGACAAATTAAGTATGAAAAACTTGATTCAAATCTCTAAAACAAGAAGACAATTAAGCTTTGCTTGAATGCCTCTAAGATTTGTTAATTCTGGTAAACCTAGTAACAAATTTTGAAAGGTTTGTTGGGCTGAGCCCACTGACCGGATCAAACCGAGAATCCGGCCAGGCCGAACCTATTTCGGCCCTGACTGTTCGGACCAAACTGAACTTGTTTCGGGTTCGATCCTCGGTCAATACTTTATCTCATACTCGATCCTCGGTCCGGTTCGGTCTGATCCGGTCTTACGTACAACTGATCATTATGTCTTTTTGGAACGAGCCGACCGAAGAACCGAACCATACACATTCAGTCCAATCCTCGGTCTGAGGTTTTGGGCTAAATCAGTCTTAGTCTGGTCCGATTTGTATTTTGGACTGTGATCAACCCTACTTTAAGCCATATGCACTCTTATGATACATTTATCGTTAGTTCATTCCTTAGAAGTTGGTTTTGAACATAAAAAGCCTTTTGGACGTAAAAAGTCTTTTGGATTTACAATAAAAACGCAATCAATCAAGAGAAATGCTAGAACCACAAGCAAACTTCCACAAAAAGTTTTACAAAATGATTTGTCATGTAACTTATGGATACATGCATGAGAGAGAATTCAAAAGTAACTTTGAAAATGCCACTAATTACATGACAAATCATTTTGTAAAACTTTTTGTGAAAGTTTATTTGTGGTTCTAGTATTCCTCATCAATAAAAGGGAACAAGTTTAAAGGTACATTATTAGTTAATCATAATAACATGGAACAAGTTTAAAGTTAAAAGGTACTTAATTAGTTAATGAGAATAACGTAATCTACAATTCTGACGGAAGGTAGGCTGGAAGGCCCAAAAAGAACGATCGTTGCAAATATCTTTTACGAGTAGGGATTCAATGAGCTGAAAACTTAAAATAAGAAAAATAAGAAGTAACTAGAATCACACATTTGAGATGGAGTGATTTAAACCTAGACACATCTTTGTTGATATAGATCCATCACCTATCGTTTCAAAAGTGAATGTGAAGGAAATTCAAAATGTTAAATACGTGACCATGTTAAGACGACAGCCGTAAATGATCTTTACTCCATACCTAGAGATATTTCAGATCAATCAAAAGATCATTGATTATAAAAATACTATACAAGTGTAAAAGGCATAGCATATAATCCATATATAAAATAGTGTTACATGGTAATTGATGAGGTATGGTCTCCTCCGGATGCTTAGGAAGAGATAATCACTATTAACTCCTAATATTCCTAAGACAAACTACTCCACGTTAGAATGGTCCACTGGAATAGCTGGGGTGACGAAGGCCATCTTAGGTCCAGAGGTAATAACTAAGGAGTAGTAGCTCCCCAGAAGGTAAGTTAATAGCTAGTCTCCTTAGGAGGCAAGGACCAGCCAGTCAGGAATAGCTAGTCACCTCAGGATGCAAGGACCGGCCAGTCAGGAATAGCTAGTCCCCTCAGGATGCAAGGACCAGCCAGTCAGGAATAGCTAGTCCCCTCAGGATGTAAGGACCAGCCAGTCAGGAATAGCTAGTCCCCTCAGGATGCAAGGACCATCCAGTCAGGAATAGGTAGTCCCCTCAGGATGGAAGGATCAACCAATCAAGAATAGCTAGTCCCAGAGCAGCACTGTCTCCATCGGAGCTAGTACATTGACGACTGACGTACGATGTACGAATATCACAGACGTCTGGTCCACAACAAGTACTTGGAGAATGAAGACAACTTTGACCCCGAGGACAAAGTCTGATACATGGCAGCGACTTACACGCTGCCCCTAGAAGACAACTTGGACATACAAGATAAAGTCTGATACATGCTAGCGACTGACGTGCTGCCTCTAGAAGACAACTTAGCTTCCACAACACTTGTGTCTTGGAGCTAAGCCTAGGTAGTATATAAAGAACTATTCACACACATAAAGAGGTTAAGTTCTACACATATACTTCTCTCGACTCTCTCTAGTTTCTCTCACTTAAACTTATACCAAGCATACACTTACTCTCACGCCGGAGCTTGGTCTCAGATTCAAAACCCGGGGCGAGCTAACGGTGTTCTTTCTTATTTTAGCCTAAGAGACGAAGGAGTAGCTACAGGATCTCCTAAGGATCAAGGCTGAAGAGCAGTTACGAAGATATGCTCGAACATGTACAAATGATAACAATCTGTTGTATATGCATCAGTCTCTTTACATATACAGTGTTTACAAAATCATACAATAAACTATAGCAACCAATCTTGTATGTAGACATGTTGACGAGCTCATTTTCATCTATAATATTAAGAAACAATGAATTAGCTAACATTGACGAGATGAAAAGTCTGTTGCATGTAGTTGCATACCTTAATCCTTTTTACTAGAGAATCGACCTCCGATATAAGCAAAGCATGATACCAGTTTATCCCAAAATTACCCTCCGTAAAAAACAATTCTGTAACATAATAAGGTTATAAAGTCGAAATAAGAATCAAACATATGCTGCAGAATATTGAAAGGATAACATTTGTTACATATTGAAAATCAACCCAGTTAAGCTTATGATCTGACCAATTAGAATCGAAAGGACAAACCTGTCACAGATGAAACACATCCAGGAACAACAACAGCAGTTTCATGAGCTAGTCAATGTTTTCTTCTGCTCATATGACATGGATTCATTAGGAGAACAAATAAATGGTTGACATTTGGATTATAGATATGGAAGTTTTTGTTACCTTGATAGTGTCATTGGTAGGACTCTTTGGCAGCAGGTAGTCTGTTGGAGTGGTGCCGTTGCCATTGCTAGACTCTAAACGTGTACTGTTACTTCTTATAATATCAGAAACTTTAGGTTTCTCGATGGGTATCAAGTTTTCATCAGTGTTAAAGTCATTAAAGTCTCTTCTAGTATTGACACTCAGCTCAGAGTCTGGCCCGATTTTCAACAACACACTGTTTTCCGTCATTCTGAATTTGCTGATCCTGCAACCATTATGCATTTTAATAGTCGAAAATGTGATGACAACGTTTTGAAAAAAAAACTCGATTCATTGTCAAGATATGGAAGTTCGCATCAAGATAAACTCACCATTGTAATCTCCAAAGGCGTAAACTTGTTTTCCATAATTTCTTCCTTACTCTAGGAATCATCCTTGCTACCGTTCTCTTGTTTGGCATCATCAGTGTTGGTTATTTCAGTTGCTTCGTGCCTTCTTCGCTAGCCGAGACCGGACGGTGGAAGCTGTGTAGTAGCTGCAAGATTAATGATGGTTCAAGCATTGATCAAGACCATCGTGAAAGTTTTTTTAAAATCTCGTAAACGAGTATTATTTCATTGATTTTCTCGTCACAGAACCCGATAAGTGCAACAACTTTGGGGTGTTTCCGGAACCTTGCAACTGTTAAAATCTCGTCTAGAAGCTTTGGTTTGATAATATTTAACCGTTTTAAAGTAACTTGTTGATTATTGTACTCGCCTTCAAATAAGGTCCCGTATCCACGCATATCTATTTTCTTACCGAATTTGATCTCATCAAAGGGTATTCGAAGATCCTCTAGTTCGACGACCTCAGCGTAGATTTCGTGATGTAGACACTCGAAGTTTCTGCTGCCTGACTTCAGAAACCCAGAGTTCTATGCTTCCTGCATTTAGTTTAGTCGTTTAGTCTAAACAATATTGTGGTTAATAACATAAAGAGAAACAATCACCTGCATGAAACGGGATTTTACCTAATCTGTCACATGATCAGAGACACCAGTGTGACCATTGCTGGCTTCAGATGACGTAGCAAGTTCCGTGCTCTCAGTACCATCTTTGTGGTTTCTCTGTCATTGATGCTCATCAACACATCGTTGCTACTCTCTTCTTGAGTATTTTTAATATGGGTCGTTTCGGGTATACTTTCAGCATCTATGACGTCCGAGATTGGAGTCATCCTCTGCTATATGCGAGCTCTTGTCTCACCCGTGTGTAGGAGCTCGTCTTTGGTCTGACTTTTGTTGGGGACAGCAATTCTATGCAGGACATAAAACATGACCCAAAAATAAACGAGTAAAGGGTTGGGTCGAAACGATTCAGGTTATAAACAGGTTGACCCGCCTAACTCATGTTCTCGCTAATACTTTTTTTTAAAATTCATTTCATGTCATGAACGCTAGTTAAAACTCACCGGATCAGTAATGTCGACAGTTTCTTCAGTCACTTTGGAGTCATCCTCTGCTATATGCGAGCTCTTGTTTCACCCGTGTGTAGGAGCTCGTCTGTGGTCTTTTGATCATTGTTGCTTATCTCTTCTTCAGAATACTCAATATTGGTTTTGGTTTGGTTTTCCTCTATGTTTTCAACAAGGATCGTCGATTCCTTATTTGAGTTATATCATCTATGGTCGATGGCTCTTTGTTGCTACTCTCCTTTTGTGCATCCTTTGAGTCATGTACACTCTCACCTTTTACGCTATCGAAAACTGGAACAAGAGAGCTTTGCTCTTCCTGCATCAAACCCATGGTCTATATTTTGTCACAAAAAAGCCTCCAAATACAGATTAACATTATAAGTGCAATGTTTCAATAGTGCAATAAGGGTAACAACAGATTATTTTGATTCTTTTTTGTTGATTTCAATACAATGATACAATTAAATTATTTGTCAAAAAGTGCGTAAATCGGCGGGAAGACCCTGATCTATATGCACCTCTTGTTAGCGGATTAGTCTTCATGGCCCAAAGGCATATTTATCTTTGTATTAGTGAATAAATAGGCCCAAGCCTATTTGTGGGTTTAGGGTATTAGGGTTTTACCACTATAAATAGTGGTCAATAATAAATCATAACTCAAAGGGTTTTCTATCATTCTACATGGTATCAGAGCCAAATAGCTGATCCAAACCCTAAAAACAAAAGCAAACCCTAGCACCTCACACTCGACTTAATAGTCGATCACACACCATGACCAACCCTGATAAACCATCTGCACCCCCTACTCTCACCTTGGTTGAAAAACTATATGCGGTACACAACATCAACACTCTTGTACCAGAAAAATTAGGATCTCGCTGAATCCAACTATCTATCCACGTGAGTTAACTTCTTCAAAGGCCATGTAGTATCATTGGTGTCCTCAACAACATCGATACTCAACACACATCGTTCCCATCATCTACACCCTCCTACGGACGATTGGATCACAAGCCGATTCTTTCGTTAAATCGTGGATCTTCTTACACTTATCTTCAAAACTCTTCGCAAACGGTTTGATAAAAGCTAACCCTAAAACAGCCAAAGACGCATGGGACTAAACCATTGAAGCAAATCTTTCAAGACAAACAAAGGACACGCCTGGGTTGCTTTAAAAAGGCGAGCTACGTTAATCCCAAGGGATGACCAAACACGCCGACTAGTACTCTCGAAACAGTTGACTCCATCGTCACATTACTCAATGATCTTGGTTCGGATGTTATCCAAGACGACGTTGTTACCTATCAATCAATGGCTTAATAACAATATGGATCCCTTGCTAAATAATAAGCTCACAAGGAAACCGTTTCCGACCTCCATCCACCGTGCGTTCACTGTCTCCTACTGATGAAAGGTGAGATTCGGAATAAGTCTCATTCCTTGTCATTAAGCACTAACTCTAGTCTACCTCAAGTCAGTTAACCGAGACACCACATCGTGTTCAAGGACAACTCACCAACAAGGAACGTTGATAATCTCATAATAACACAGACTGAGGTCTGTCGAACTTTGGTCGAGGTGTTTTGTACGTTGGGGGCACCTGCAGGTACATACATGATTACGTCTCGTTCCGCAGTACAAAACACAGCTCTAGACTCCTCTCAAAATAACATAACGAACAAACACCACCAACATGCATACAAGAATTACGGATTTGTAATTAGAGGGAACTTGATTAGGACAGCCTAGCAATACAACAACTTTTATCTCTTCTCTAAGCTCAAAACACGTTACTTGTCCAATTATGGGTTCTCAACCATAAGCATTCCACGCACTAATCGCAATCCTATTGGGTTCAACAACTCGTGTCAGCGTATTGTTTTCCTGGCTCAGACGACCTCGGCCCCAACAACTATGACACATGGGCTAACTCCAACAACAGGACTCTATTTAACCAATGCTGTTCAAATACATGTATACATCGAGCAGATACAGGTCAAAGAAACGGTGCTAACCCACGCTTTCCAATACTATAGACACTACAGGATCCCGACAATAGCAAACTGGCATCCTGGATACGGGTGCGTCATCTCATCTTAACCTCTTCTGCTTGCATTGTAACCTTAGGTACTATTTTGTAATTCTCGTATGTATCCATACTGTCCTTGGTTTGGCGACGGAAAATTCTATTCCCCGTCACCAACACGGTCCATCAGCACTTTAACCTACATCCATAACCGGCCAACTTCACATAAATAATGTCTTGTCACACCCAATATTGTCAAAATTATGATTTTATGTGCGTCAATTGTCGGAAAATAAATGTACTCATTGAATTGGTGAGTTTGAGTTTATTCTTTAAAAGATTTCCATGACATCGTCAAATTCCAACCTCCGATGTGCTATATGTGTATCTCTACCACGGCACGTCTCCTATCCTACCCTTAAGCTTTCTGGTTGGTCAGGCAGAACTTGCAAAAAACCAACAACTTGGTCATGCCTGGAAGTGAAGGTATGATTACGTTCTTTAAGTTATTCGAATAATTTTAATTAATCGTATGTAGCAAAACAAGGAGTCGTCGCCGCGGGCAGGGGAGGGCTGGTAGTGGGTATCGATGGGGTGGCGGTAGGGGGTGTGAGTTCGATCTTCTTCATGTTGGGGTTGTAACGAGCTAATACAACTTGTTATGGTATCGGTGGCGGCATAGTGTCCCATCTTTTTCACAGATCTCAGAATAGAATATATCAAAGGGTATACATAATCACATCTATAACGATTAGAATAATTGCAGAATTAGTTAGAATCGACACGGGGCAGTTCTATCATCGATGATTCGGTTCTCTCATAGCTATACAGCGACAATCTCTCGTACACATGCGCACATCTCGGCAGAGACTTACAATGATGTTCTCGGTCATACAATGCATTATTGTACATATTATTTACACTCTCTTTCTAATTAATTTATCTCTATATGTCTCTATAATAGACAACGTATTTGCTTCATTTTTCCACATTATTTATGGGTTTATCCTTTAAGAAATAAATCTGATGCATTGTCCAAATTTATTCATTTTCGTGCTTATGTCAAGAACCAATTCAAAACTGACATTAAATCGTTGCAATGTGATCATGGAGGCGAGTTTGACAACAATGCCCTACACCAATTATTTGCGTCAAATGGTATTACCATTGGCTTCTCTTGCCCTAAAACTGCATAACAAAATGGAAAATCTGAACGAATGATACATACCATTAACAACCTCATCCGTACCTTACTCTTTCAAGCACACTTACCACCCACTTTTTGGGTTGAAGCACTTCACATGGCTGCATATCTCTTAAACCTTTTACCCTCCAGCGCCATAAATAATGAAATCCCTCACACCCGTCTTTTCAAGACACAACCTAACTATGCGGATCTCCGTATTTTTGGTTGTCTTTGCTATCCCTACATCAACACCAATCACAAACTTGAACCACGCGCCACACCTGCAATTTTCCTTGGATATCCGACTAATCACCGTGGATATCGGTGTCTGGACTTGAATACGGATAAAATCATCTTATCACGTCATGTGACATTTGATGAGACGGTTTTTCCGTATGGGTCTATGACTCCTAATGAACCACCTTCTTACACATTTTTAGACACTTCCCCTAATATAATTCAACAACACCTTCTTACTAAAACTTATATCATCACCTAGCCCAAACACTACTACTCAGTCCACACCGAATAACAACCCTCCATCCAACACCACCCCACACCAAATATCCTCTCCTACTCAACCCACTATACACGGCCCACTACCAAATTCGCAACTCAACCAAAACTCCCCCTCACAACCCGCTTCAACTCACTCTATACCTGCGGTTACCACAAACACCAACCCCAATCCCGCCTCGACTCACTCCATGGTCACTCGCTATCGTGTCGGGACTAATCGCCCCACTCAACGTTACACTTTAAATGTCTCCACCATTTCCCTATTCTTAGATCTAAATCAAATGCTTTCGTGACCCAAATGGGTATCTGTGCTATGCTTGATGAATATAATGCTTAATAAAAATATACTTGGGTTCTTGTCCCCTATACCACCGACCAACATTGTTCGGTCCCTTGTGCTCTTCGGCACAAGCATAATGCAATATGGCAGTCTTAATCGCTACAAGGCTCACCTTGTGCGAATTGACAGCACACAAAATTGTAGGTACTGACGTGGATGAGTACTTTTATCCCGTTGTTATAACGGCCACTATTCGTACGGTGCTCAGTCTGCTATTTTTCTCGACATAGGCAGTCATCAGCTCGATTCAGAATGCTTTTTGCAATGGATCATTACTGAGACTGTCTAACATGCATCAACTCCTGTTTCGAGATCCGCGACATCCTAAGCATGTTTGCCTTTACAACGATCACTTTATGGCTAAACAGGCCCTCGGGCCTGGTTTCAGCGTTTTGCAGTCCTATGCTGCTCGGTGGTTTTCTCCACATCGATGTGACTCATCACTTTTTTAGTTATACATACAGGGGTCCGATACTGCCTACAAGCTAAAATATGTCGATTATATTGTTTATGACTGCATCTTCTACAGCTTTGCTTCAGCGCATCATTGCTTCCCTTCATGCGGAATTTTCTATGACTGACTTGGGCCTGCTTAATTACTTTCTGGGTGTTTCCGTGACTCGTAATACTTCTGGGATGTTTTTATCTCAACAGAAGTATGCCACAGAGGTACTTGAGCGAGCTGGTATGCTTACATTGTAATCCGTGTCGACTCTGTTGGACACGGATTCCAAGCTGCTGCTACAAGCGATCCTGTTTCCTGATCCAACACTAATATCTCAGCGGCGTTGCAAGGGGCTCTACAGTATTTGACCTTTACATGGCCTGACATCTCTTAACCTGTTCAGCAGGTTTGTCCTCTTTATGCATGACGCGAGAGCCTCATTTTCTCTGCTCTGCAAGCTGATCTGCGAAATGATCCTTGGTACATTGGCTTCTGTTTTACAGCTTTATTCATTCTAGAACATCCCTCTTTAGTATGCTTATTCAGATGTGGATTGGCTGGATGACCACTACACTCGCTCTACTTCGGGCTATTTGTTTTCTTGCAACAATCTTTTCATCTTGGGTCTTCCAACGACATTTTACTCTTTCTCGATCTAGTGCGAGGCAAGTATCGTGTGTTGCCAATGCAGTGGCCGAGACCTGCTGGTTCGCATCTTTGTACGTGAGCATCATACACCACTGTCAAACACGACTATTGTTTATTGTGATAACGAAGTGCTGTCTATCTCTCTTCTAATCCGTGCAACATCATCCCGCACGAAGCAAATTGAGATTGACTTCACTTTTTTCGTGACTTGGTTACCAACTGTCACATCCGGGTTCTTTCATGTCCCACACCTTGCATCTTTCTTGGTTACCCCACCAATCAACGTGGTTATCGTTGTCTCGACTTAGTTACCAATAAAATAATTATTTCGAGACATGTGCGGTTTGATGAAGACGTTTTTGTTAGCGGATTAGTCTTCATGGCCCAAAGGCATATTTATCTTTGTATTAGTGAATAAATAGGCCCAAGCCTGTTTGTGGGTTTAGGGTATT
Source organism: Tanacetum coccineum (assembly GCA_026074375.1). Taxonomy (NCBI): domain Eukaryota; kingdom Viridiplantae; phylum Streptophyta; class Magnoliopsida; order Asterales; family Asteraceae; genus Tanacetum; species Tanacetum coccineum. The sequence goes on from BQNB010078072.1 coordinate 12,006, forward strand.
AGGGTTTTACCACTATAAATAGTGGTCAATAATAAATCATAACTCAAAGGGTTTTTTATCATTCTACACCTCTAACCGGGATGCCAACCTGACCCTTCTAAAAGGACCAGGCCCCAAGTAATGTTCACATGTCCTATTACTTATGTTACATAAACAGTTTCATAAGCTAGAAACAATGTTGAAACATAACTAGACCAAAGTCATGAACTCGTGCGGCTGGATTAAATGACTTACCGTGGTAGTTTTTGAAGCTGTACGAAGGATGTTAATCGCGCCCTCAGGTTCATTCTCGGGTACATTTGATTCTACCGTCACACCGTTATCATCCTCTATTGGACAAGCCTCGACGATGGTTTCATTCGGTTCTGTCGTGACGTTTATACTACTAGGAATATGTACAGGCGAGACTACCCCTCCTTACATCAAAACGAAAAAAAAAGATAATCCGGTCCTCGAGCAGCACCTAGACATATCTCGAGGCGCTGGATTGCATTAAGATGTTTCCTCATCTTATCCACTAGATCTCCACTAGCAACATACACGTAAACAAATATTATCTCGCTGCTCTTCTTGTCACAAAATCCGACAAGAGCAACAAGATTCGTGTGCTCTCTAGATCTAGAAATTACCAAAATCTTAGCTAAAAGCTTCGACTAAGTTTTTATGTAAGTATCCATGATAGGTTTTATTTTCTCTGTGTGGTATGGAAGTATCCATGATAGGTTTTATTTTGTTAGATTGTTAGTTACTTTCCCAGTAGATGTCTATACGTATAGACCTTGTTGAACGAAAAAGTGTGTTTGCTTACATCGTTAAATACTTACTTAAATGTGTGCCAAATTGCTCATGATTCATGCTCTATGTACAAATGAGAAATGATAAATATCCGTAGTTATATATCACTCTGGTTCTTCTTAATAATGTTTACAAAACCTTTCAAAAAACATCATCACATTTTTCATGCCTCGTGCTTGGTGTACCAATGATAACAATCCCTTGTATATGCATCAGTCTAGGTACTTTTGCAGTGTTAACAAAATCGTACAATAAATTATAGCAACCAATCTTGTATTAGACATGTTGACAAGCTCGTTTCATCTACAAAATCAAGAAACAATGTATTAGCTAACATTGACATTAAACAAGAATAAATGAGACAAAAAGACATTAAACAAGAATAAATGAGACGAAAAGTCAAGAAAGACATACGGACTGTCATCGTGCTTTGGTTTAAGTCAAAAAAGAGTCGACAAAAGCAAATAAAGAGATTGATCTGCAGGCGTTGTAGTTGATGGAGATGTCTTTACCTTCTTGTGTGCAAATGACAACTACTTCCTGTTTTCAAGGATCCGGCTTGGCCAAATGCTCGTCTTCATCGTGCTAAACATCACGTTAAGGTACTTCTTGCTTGTCGATTGTCCTCCAACCTGGCCAAATGCTCGTCTTCATCGTGCTAAACATGTCAAGGTACTTCTTACTTGTGGACTGTCCTCCCCAGATGAATGGCTTTGACTTTAATTAGGGGCGCGAGAACATCAAGTTGAGTGTCTTCGTACTTCACAGTGCTCTGCAATACGAGATCGTCGCCTGCATATTAGATAGAGCTATCATTTATGTTTGTCTACAATAGCCTTCTAGAGGGGCGGGCCATCACAGAACACGCACAACTACTTGCTCCAAATCAAAGGATCGATTTCTAAGATGATCATTCAATGTTTTTCTGTTTCCCCATCCTTTTGGCAATGCTTTCTTCTTTTCAACAATGTCATCTCCTTTCCACCAGCAGTAATGGCATCGCTTGCTGGATGGGAAACGCGTGTAACTATAGACTACTCAAGGGGGACCAAGTGATGGGCTGCCACCATGTTTCTTCGATCCTGTAAGTTGATGAGAAGAAACATGGTGGCAGTGCATCCCTTGGTCCCCTTGAGTGGTCTCTAGCTACACGTGTTTCCCATCAATCAAGCTGTGTCATTACTACCGGTGGAAAGGAGATGACATTGTTGAACGAAACCCGAAAGAACGCTTCCTCTCTGCAGAGATGCTGCCACTCCTCTCTGCATACTGCAGGCTTTGGATCCATTAAAGGTGAGGACGCTTGAGGATGAAGCAACATCCTTCTACTTACTTTGTACATAATATTTAGCCAAGACGATAATCCAATAAGTGAACAAAACATTAATTAAACCAACTTATTTAAAACATTTTCATGGTAATCGAATGCTAACATACTATATCGCATAAATGGCTTGCTAACATACTAATTTTCGTTTTGTTTAATTCTTCCACGTGTAACTTTTTAGGTGCTAAGATCTCGAAGTTCGCCCATTTTGTTGATTTATATAACACTAATGATAGATGTATCTAAACTATATGTTTTTGATAGGCAATCAAAAGAAGGTGTTCATTAACTATTCGAGGTGATCGGTTAATTGATCTAAACAAGCATTATAGCCCGCGCGTTGCCGCGGGGCATATTTTTTTGCGAAACGATGACAGAAATTTTGAAGTTTTATCGGAACTGCACATTTAAATTATGCATTGGTTGCGTAAGTTCAGTTACAAAATCAATAGTGTTTACAACTTCTTAAAAATGTTTTAAGTAAATCTGTATGTTAATCATTAAGAAGATGACTCATTAGATGAACTTAAATAGTCCACTTCCTTAAAAAACATTGGTTGAACACTTAAACTTGAGAACCAATACGAAGATATATATTCAAATGGAACATAATCGATGCGGATATTTGAAGCATATATAGATGTTGCAAGCTTTGTTTGCTTTTTCTAATATTTTAAAGTCATCATGAGTTCAAAAGCTCCTGTATCAGCTCAGAACCTAGGTCTTCCAAGACAACTAAGTTTTTATGTACCTTATTTCTTTTTCTAGAATTCGACGATGAAGACGTTCTTCGAAGCCTATGCTCTAAAGTCTTCTTTATTTAATTAAATACTGTAATAAACTTGTATGAATGACTCAAGAAACAACATGACATAACCTTTAACACGAAGCAAACAACCATCACCTCAAAATATAAAAATAAATCAATCAACTCGATCTCTCTAGACTTTTTTATAAGTTACAAAAACCCAAAAAAAACACACAAACACATACTAAAAAGAAAGGGTCATGTCGAGCAATGAAGAAGATACAGATGAGTACCAATCAAATGGGAGTCAAAGGTTTCAAAAAGTTAAGCAGAGGTTTAAGGATCGATCTAAGGTATATAAATATATATGATTTTATTGGTGGGTTTTTTTAATATAAGTTATAAAAATTGGATTTTTATATAAATGTTTGGTGTTTGGTTTTGTTTTCATGTAGAAAGTAGCAGAGACAAAAGAGAAAACAAAGGAGATATTGTCGAAACATGCGGTTATTATTGCTAAACAGGCTGAGGAACATGAAAGCTTTATCACCAAGGTAACTGTTTTTTTTTTTTTTTTGCATTCAGTTTTAACATATGTTATTATTGTTTGCTTTTGGGATCTTTATATCTTTTAGTATTTGGAAGTTTAGTTGTTATTAAAATAGCAATTTAAGAATTAAACAAAAAAACCCTGATGTTCTGACAAGAGGTCTTAGGTTCAAACCTTGCTATGTACACATCTTAGTAGATACCCGGTTAGGCCGCGCACATATGAGTCAAATACTTGACCTCGGGAAAGCTCATTTTGGTCGTCCCAAAATGTTCGCCCAACAAGGTTCGAATTTGAGACCTTTAGGCCACCTTGCCACCACTTGGATGTGGTTGAAATAATAAATAAATAAAAAGTTGTATTGCATAAGCAGTATGGACTTCCGCTTATTGCTTAACTAAGTAGAGCTGTTCTAATAACAGTTTTGAGGTTGGTTTTCCAAATGGCTTATATGATTATGGTTATTTATATGTAAGTGAAATGGGTTGTTGTGGATACGGGTACCCTTGTAGATAAGCAGTTTGAAGTTCGGCGTACTGTTTAGCTAGGTTTAATAAGCAAAACCAAAACACTCCCTTAGGCTTTTAATGTCGTATTGGTGTAATTTCAAGCTCAAAAGTAACCCAGAATCATAATGAATCTGATCAATGTTATTATAGTTAAGGAACCTGAAAGAGGAAAAACATTATCTTATCAGTTTTGCATTTTGAAGCATGGTTATTTGGCATAAAAAGTCAAAGTTTGACTAATTTGAGGGTATTTTTGTATCAGCATTATGGACTGACGTTAATCTTGAATGTGTGTTTGTAGCTTACTCATTTCATGGGTGTCTTTGCGTTTGGAGGATTTTGCTTTATTTTGGGTGCAAGTGAGTATATTTTCAATTTACTGTTCTGCAATTAATGCTAAAAGTTTCATAATGAATTGTTCATTCATGTATCGGTTTTTGTTTATTTCAGGACCACAGGATATTCGATATTGGTACTGTTTTTTCTACATCATATTTGTGCCGCTTAGGTGGATTTATTATCGATATAAGAAGTGGCATTATTACCTGCTGGTAAATCCCAACTACCATAGTACTTATATTCATTAATGCTTAAATTTGCTTATAAGTAAAGATGACATTTATGTCTTGTCCATTTGTCATGCAGGATTTTTGCTACTACGCCAATACCATCTTTTTGATAATGCTTTTCTTTTATCCTAAAAACGAGAAGCTTTTCATGGTTTGCTTCTCGTTTGCCGAGGTAAGCAGATTGTGCTTTATTCTCTTCTAATGAACTACTCCGTATCACATTTATGATTCATCATCACATCACTGTTTCTTACTTTTGGTAGGGGCCCCTAGCATGGGCGTTAATTGTTTGGCGTTGTAGTTTAGTCTTTAGTTCTGTGGACAAACTTGTAAGCGTCCTCATACATCTTTTACCAGGTGAGTTTAATCCTTAAACGAATACCAAGTACATGAAAATTGTGGAATAGTGTGTTCTTAAATTGTGTGTATGGGTTATTGTAGGGGTGGTGTTTTTCACTATCCGATGGTGGGACCCGGTCTACTTTGAGGCTATGCATCCGGAAGGAACTGCTATGAGAGCTTCATGGCCTTATGTTGGAGACAAATCGTTCCTCTGGACGTGGCTATTTGTTGTCCCATTGATAGCTTATAGTCTCTGGCAGGCTCTTTATTTTCTCATAGTCGACGTTCTTCGCAGACAGCGGTTCTTAAGGGATCCTGAAGTTATGAACTCTTACAGGTTATCTATCTGTCTATCTTTCTCTCTATCAGCTTCACTTGTCTTATTTTCTTTGATATTTCTTAGTTCTTTGGCTAAATTTGGTACCATGGTGTCAAATATGGATGATTATAGTTTTATAGTTTTCCCGTTATACCCAAGATGACACTTGCTATCTAGTCTTGCAAGTTTTTCAAATCAACCTTAAATGCATTAGGTTTAACCTTAGCATTCTGGATTTCTGGTGACAAATACGAAATACCGTAGTCGATATACATATCTTAATAACCAGACGCCCCAGTACCTAGGATTTTATCTAACCATGTGACGTGTGATACAATATTGTAGGGAACTCTCTAAAAAGGCACAGAAAGCAAACAACCTGTGGTGGCGGTTAAGTGGTTTGCTTGGAGATCAGAACCGTTTGTTTATGTACATTCTGCTGCAAGCCGTTTTCACAGTAGCAACAATGGCACTCACAGTCCCGATATTTCTGTCATATGAATTGCACCTCGCGTTTCAATTTCTCAAGGTGTCGGCAACTGTGTGGAATGGCGGTTCCTTCTTACTAGAAGTCATGCCACGACAAGTCGTTCTCAAGGAAAAGAAAAAACAAAAAGTCGCCCTGCCTGTACAAGAAAATTACCAGCAGGACCCAATTCATGAAACTACACCCGAGGTAAATCACGGGTCTGAAACCAGAGTCTTAGAGTAACTTGTTTCCATGTTTTCTCGACTTTGTTCTGTGTGGTATGGAAGTATCCATTATAGGTTTTATTTTGTTAGATTGTTAGTTACTTTCCCTGTAGATGTGTATACGCATAGACCTTGTTGAACGGAAATGTGTGTTTGCTTACTCTGTTAAATGCGTGGCAGATTGTTCGTGATTCGAGCTTGGTGTACGAATGAGAAATGATATATATTCGTGCTATAATGTTTAAAACACCTTCCGAAAAACAAAATCACATTTTTCATGCCTCATGCTTGGTGTATAAATGGTAACATTCCGTTGTATATGCGTTACTTTTACAATTAACAATGTTCAAAAAAACGTACAATAAACTATAGCAACCAATCTTGTATGTAGAAATGTTGACAAGCTCGTTTTCATCTACAATATTAAGAAAAAATGTACTAGCTAACATAAAGAGAAAAGTAAATAAAGAGTTTGATGTATGTATAGTATTGTATTCATATTTGTTGTGTTGTAGTTGATGGGGATTTTTTTTACCTTCTTGTGTGCAAATGACAACTACTTTTTTTCAAGGATCCGACGTGGCCAAATGCCCGTCTTGATCGTGTTAAACATCACGTCAAAGTACCTTGACGTGATGTTTAGCACGATCGAGACTGGCATTTGACCAGGTCGGATCGGATCCTTGAAAACAGGAAATAGTTACCATTTGCACACAAAAAGGTAAAGACATCTCCATGTCGGGTCACTCCAGCGAAACCCAAACAGTAATCCCCGGGCCTTCGTCTCCGTTTCTTTGCACATGGATGTAGTTCCAGGTTTGGGGGGGCGGGGGATGTTGCCGCCGGTAAGTATTAAATCTTCTGACGAAGTCTTGATCATTCAAGATGGCTCCCTGGAGCGACTCAGTGGCATCCAACCTCGACAAAATACGATCTCGGGCATCCTGGAGCTCGAGAAATTTAAAATGACCAGTTTCTTGAGGTTCTAGCGTTAGTATTAACAGTGATGAACTTGTCACTTCCAACAACAGGTAACGTGAGACCTGCACAATTCTTCCATCCATTATTGATCCCTAAAAGCAAATCAAATAGGAAATATAAATTATTTATCCAACAGTTTGTCATTACAAATATAAGCTAAAAGATATGAAAACTTAAGATTCGTCACTCGACTTGACATTATACAATATACTTTCTTATGAATAACGAAGAAATAAAAGATGGGACCTTGAGTAAATCTTTAATGGTTTTCCTGATAAGTTGTTTGGTAAAACCATAATTTGTCATATGATCTACGGTTGTGTTCATTCGGATAAAATCCTCGTGCAAAATCATTAAACAGATTAGATAGAGTGAAAACATTTAAGCATCTATACTCTTAACACTAATAAATCGACAACTATTAGAGAAGAAAAAGGTAACCACGTTTAATTGATCTAAATGAATTGCGAGACTCACATCTAATCTGGTTTTCATTTTTTGTTGACTTGGATCAATTATTTCTGTCCTAAATGTGTCAATTATCCAAGTGGGTGCCCATGTTGTGTATGAGAGGTTTTTTCACACATATGACGCCCATGTTGTGTATAACATATATTGTTTCACGCATACAACTATTAACATAACTGATAATCTGTTAGGTAGGGAAGATGCGTACCTGCTAGATGGTGAGTGAAGTTGAAGAACGGGAGGCCAAGACTGTACACGCTATTTGCGTCTCCATAAAAGGTTTCACGGCGGCTCCAGTTGTTCTGCGGATATCTTAAATCACAGTGAAAGTGACTAATTCTCGAGCCTGAACTTTCAGTGTAAATCATTATTCCAATGTTCACAAAATGGGCGGTCTGTTGGACCTGTTCGTCATGTATGTATCTAATTTCATCCAAATCCATGAAGCTGGGAGGCACGCTTCCAACAAACACATAGCCGTTGAGTTCGGGATTAATTCGAATAAGCATGACCAGCAAATTCACCGGATATGATTCCAACGTAGAGCATCTCTACCGGTGCAAAGTCGGTGAAAGGAGCGGGGAGTTGATGACTTTCCGAAATCTTCCTTAAGATCTCATCGGGCAAATGGGTTTGAAAAATAAGTTCATTGTCGGTTTGGAATGAAAGAATGGTAATTAGATTCCCGTTATGAAGAAATGTGGCAGCATGATGATTGTTTCTGTGCAAAGGCTGACTAGTAGGAACCGGAGTGGCATGATGGGATAACACTTCCCAATCATGACTTCTCAATGTAAAAACCGAAAATAAGGGTTGGTGAAGAACTACACATGAAGAATACGGAAACCCAACACTGACGGCACCATACACACCTCGACAAAATATGATCCCGGGCATCCTAGAGCTCGAGAAATTTAAAATGACCAGTTTCTTCACGTTCTAGCGTTAGTGTTAACCGTGATGAACTTGTCACTTCCAACAACACGTAACGTGAGAGTGCACGATTCTTTCATCCATTTTTGACCCTAAAAGCAAAGCAAATAGAAAATATAAATTATTTATCCATAAACAGTTTGTCATTACAAATATAAGCTAAAAGATATGAAAACGTAAGATTCTTATGAATATATACAATCATATACTTTCTTATGAATAACAAAGAAATAAAAGATGGGACCTTTTTTAATGGTTTTCCTGATAAGTTGTTTGGTAAAACCATAATTTGTCATATGATCTACGGTTGTGTTCATTCGGATAAAATCCTCGTGCAAAATCATTAAAAAGATTAGATCAAGTGAAAACATTTAAGCATCTATACTCTTAGCACTAATAAATCAACAACTATTAGAGAAGAACAGCCAAATATTACCAAACAAAACAAATACTAGTAACTTACTTGTGTAATCTTTATGAAGGTAGTCTAAACCACGAACAACATTGTTGTCTAAGACAAATTTCGGGCATCGTTGGAGCCAGGGGCTGGCGGGTGCTCAACACTTTGTTACAGTAGGAGGCGGCAGATGTGAAGAAGAAAGAGTTAACTAGGTTTCTCTATTACTTTCTCATAATTTTTTTTAAAAAAAAAGGCCCAACTGGTATGAAACTTATTTTTCAGGCCCATTTACAGTTTTGATTTTCTTTTTACAAACCTTACTACTATATTTGATTTTGCAAGGTGTGATTTTTTTTGGGGTCATCATGTATACTCAACGAGTTAAATTTAACTCGCGCGTTGTAGTGAGGGCAGCAAGGTTTATGAAACTTTTTTTTTTCACACTTGAGGGGCGAATTTTTTTTACTTGTTTTCTTTTGGGGGGCTTTTTAAATTTATTTACATGTGAGGTGTACAATACCATGTCCTTTTAATTTTTGCAAGCCACAAAAAAAGGCTACCATAAAAATTTATATATATTTTTTATAAGAACTTTTATTAAACTTTAATATTTTTACAAAATCGTACACATGTTTAAAGCATATCAATATTGAACTCGTTTTGTTCGCAATTTAAAGGCTTGTATTTTACATTAAAAATGCGCCACATATTAATAAACAAAATTTGTTATATAAAAAGTCGTAATTAGTGAAAACTTGAGGGCCATTTTTGTAATTTTTTTTGTTACTAATTTTTTTTAGACACAAAACACTGTACAACTTTTTTAAATATTTTTTGTGTTAGTAACATGTGGATAATTAAGCAAAAAAGGGTATAAGCGCAATAAATAGTCATGATATATGGCCGGATATAAGCTGTTGGTCCAAAATGCACAAAAGACAAAATTAAAACATGCTCCATAGTATATTGTACATTGTGTGTTGAAAGTTTTTTAACAAAAAGGTGACTCGCTGCAACACGCGAGTCGATTCCACCTCGTTATAAATACAATTAGTACCTGTAAATAGTGTCATTTTTTTTATTGGCAAATTAATGTGTTCAAAATTTATATCTAAGAAACACGTTTTGTATCAAAAATACTTTATTAGATAAAAAGAATTGTGTAACGATAATAAAAGATAGTAACTGCACATATGGCGATTGAATATATTTGTGACGAACATGTGCAACTTTTGTACGTGTGATACGTATATAGCACAAACAAATGAATATTGTTCATGTGATTTGTTGTAAATGCCCAAAACTACTTATTTTCAAGGATCCGACGTGGCCAAATGCCCGTCTTGATCGTGTTAAACTTCACGATAAGTACCTTTGACGGTGATGTTTAGGCGATGAGAGTGGCACTCTGGACCCATAAGTCAGATCGGATCCTTGAAAAACAGAATAATTGTTTTTGCCATTGTGCACACAAAAAGGTAAAGACATCGATCCATCGACTACAACACATGCAGATCATTTTGTAGGCTGGTGCGGGGACAAAAATAATTAAAGAAACTTTTTGGAAGATGGGATGTCTAATTATTTTGTAAAGATGGGATTTTTGTTAGGATTTTTGTTTCAGGGTGTCTAATTATTAAAAAGTTTGTTTGATAGAAAGCCGTTAGTATTTTTAGAATTATAAAAACGCTAATTTTTTAATGCTTTTTGAATTAGCATTTAACATTTGGTGAAACAAAGCCAGAAGTTCAAGTCAATAAGCTTATAAGGAGTTGAAGAAAATGAGCATGACGGGTTATCAAAAATCAAAAAGCACATAAAATAGGCTCATAGTTCCGGCTTATGAGCTCAATCAACCTAGGCTTATGGGTTATCTACTTCCATAATCTAACTTTGATGTGCATTTCTACATATGAAGCACCATTCTCAATATAAACCTCAATTTCTCTATAGCTTAATGAGATATTAATGGTACTAAGCTCAAAATTAGGGCTTATGAGCTCCTGACCTTAAGCTTATGATCAGTTGAAGAAAATGAGCAAAATAAGAAGTTATCAAATATCAAAAAGCACAACCAATAAGGTCAAAATTCGGGCTTATGAGCCCGTGACCTTAAGCTTAAGGCTTATTTAAGTCCAAAATAAGCCGGAAAAACAAGATCTAAACAGATAACATGGGGTTGAAAACGAGCATAATGGCTTATTTATAAATAAATAAATAAAGCCCTATGAAATATTGGCTAAAATTTTTTTGTGACAACCCTAAATAGAGAAATTTAAATTAATAACGTTTAAACAAACAAACAGACAAAAATAGTTTCCAATAATAATAATAATAATAATAATAAGAATAATCGGTATAAAAAAGAGAGTGGTACCTCTTCTCCAGACTATGCGGTAACAGTTGTTGGTTGCGACTTTTCTGGACCGACCAAATCACCTTCTCCCTGATGCTTTTACCGTTTCGTACAGCCATTCTTGTCAAAGCATTCATTTTCGAGTGTTTGGTGAGTAGGGAGTGAGGGAGAAAGTGTAGGGTAGTGATATTTCTTTTGATTATAACAAGCTACTAGAACCTTTCTTCCGGTGGATAATGTAATTCCCTTTACTTGTGTAATTCTTATGAAAGTAATCTAAACCACGAACAACATTATTGTGTAGACAAATTAAATACACTAAATGATAGATCAAAAGATAAATAACAATTGCCCTATGAATATCTGGAAGATTCTTGTATTTCATTGTTGTGAATTGAGGTTAATTCATAATTAGGGTTTGAGGGGAATTGGGAAAAAAGTGTTGAAGTGTGTGTGTGCAAATGTGTTTGGTTTGAGTATTAAATGTGAGATAAAAAAAAGTCAACTCAAACTCTCCGACTCACATTACCCATGTCATCAAAAAATAAAAGACAAACTAAAAAAAAAATCATTTAAAAAAAAGTTAATGATGTTGGGACGAATTTGAATGTTTGGTTACGTAATAAAAAAGTTTGTTGACTAACTCGGGAAAACTTGAAACTACGTTTTTATTTTATGGACTTAACCCTCATCTTTTTAATCTAAATAACAATTAAAAATTAACCGAGCGCGGGGGACAGCTATTGCCATAAGTTATGTCCAAACTTAAGAAAAAGCTAGTGAAAAATATTCATAAGCCCCGGGCTAAAGTTTTTAGCCCCTTTTATGAGGCTGGGGCTTATAAAGGCTTATGACTTCATAAGCCCGCGTGACAAACGGGGCTTATTTTATAAGCCGGCTTATTTTAAAAGCTCAAGCCCCAATAAGCCCCTACAAGCCCTTATCCAAACACACCCTAAACTAAAAAAAAATCATTTAAAAAAAAGTTAATGTAATAAAAAAGTTTGTTGAGTAACTCGGGAAAACTTTGAAAGTACGTTTTTATTTTATGGACTTAAACTTGTCTTTTTTTTATCTTTTTAATCTAAACACACCACCACAGCTATTGCCGTAAGTTATGTCCCAAACTTAACGAAAAAAAGCTGGTTATGCGCTGTGTACAAATGAGAAATGTTTACAAAACCTTTCAAAAAACATCACATTTTTCATGCCTCATGCTTGGTTTACAAATGATAACAATCCGTTGTATATGCATCAGTCTCTTTACATATACAGTGTTCACAAAATCGTACAATAAACTATAGCAACCAATCTTGTATGTAGACATGTTGACAAGCTCGTTTTCATCTACAATATTTAGAAACAATGTATTAGCTAACATTGACGAGACGAAAAGTCTGTTGCATGTGGTTGCATACCTTAATCCTTTTTACTAGAGCATCGACCTCCGATCCAGGCAAAGCATGATACCAGTTTATCCCAAAATTGCCCTCCGTAAAAAACAATTCTGTAACATAATAAGGCTATAAAGTCGAAATAAGAATCAAGGATATGCTCGCATAATATTGTAAAGGGAACTTTTTGCTACACAGTGCTATATTTACAAATGGTTATGTTTGGCAATGAGTTTGTCAATTGTTTTCTAGAGAACTTGTTTTTGCTGATTTTGACTTTTTTGCGGAGTTGACCTTTTTCCTGAGAAATTACGCAATAGTAAAATCATAGTTAGGAAAGGCCGAGGAAAAAGTTTTATGGCCCAACCGTAAGGACGAGGAAAAAGTTTGCTGGGGACGTTGGTTCGAGTCCTACGCCCATCCGTATTTGTGGTTCTTTATATTCACCGGGGTAAAACCCTTTACCCAAAAAATAGTTAGGAAAACGCTTATTTTGCAGAAAACATAGTTTGCAAAATTAAAAGTCCATTCTGTATAAACAAATCCTTATATGACAATTTGTTAAGAACATCATTTGTTACGTATTGAAAATCAACTCGGTTAAGCCTATGATCTGACCAATTGGAGTCGAAGGGACAAACCTGTCACAGATGAAACACATCCAGGAACAGCAACAACAGTTTCCTGAGCTAGTCAATGTTTTCTTCTGCTCACGTGACATGGATTCATTAGGAGAACAAATAAATGGTTGACATTTGGATTATAGATATGGAAGTTTTTGTTACCTTGATAGTGTCGTTGGTAGGACTCTTTGGAAGCAGGTAGTCTGTTGGAGTGGTGCCGTCGCCATTGCTAGACTCTGAACATGCACTATTACTTCTTTTAATTTCAGAAAATTCAGGTTTCTCGACGGGTATCAAGTTTTCATCGGTGCTAAAGTCATTGAAGTCTCCTCTAGTATTGACACTCAGCTCAGGTTCTGCCCCGCCTTTCAAAAACACACTATGATTTCCATCATTCTGAACTTGCTGATCCTGCACCCATTATGCGTTTCAATGGTTGAAAATGCGATGATAATGTTTTGAGAAAAAAAAACTTGATTCATTGTCAAGCATACGGAAGTTCATCAAGATGAACTCACCGTTGTTATCTCCATAGGGCTAATCTTACTTTCCGTAATTTCTTCCTTGCTCTCAGTATCATCCTGGTTATCCTTCTCTTGTTTGGCATCATCATTGTCGGTTATTTCAGCTACTTCTTGACCATCTTCACTATCCAAGACCGGACGATGAAAGCTATGTAGTAGCTGCATTACATCACAGGTTCAAGTATTGATCAAAACCATTGTGCAAGTGTGTTAAGATAAATTTATTCCATTTCATGATCATGGCTCACCTTTGAAGAGCTACTGTCGGCGTCATTCTTAGATTCTTCAGGTGTAGGAACGTCAATGCTATCGTTATCTATTTCATTTTCCACAATGATAATGGGTTCCTCTTTGGGCTTCGTATCAACTGTAATTTCTTCTGCGCTCTCGTCATTCTCCTTTTTAGCATCCTCGATATCTTCAGCAATTTGTTCAATCACCTTAGATTCTTCTGTTTCATCAGTGGCGATAGTTTCATCAACCACTTTGGATTCTTCCTCTGGTTTATCATCGACGATAGTTTCTTCAACCACCTTTGATTCTTCCTCTGGTTTATCATCTTCTGGTTGGTCAACCTCAATGACAGTTTCTTTAGTTAGACCATTCCCAATGCGGCCGCCGAGGATATGGATGCTGGATACTTCACCTCCCTAGATAATGCAAAAAAAATCGCTATGAAATATTTGTAACGGTTTAAATGTTATATGCAAGTATGTGACACGACATTGGTATGATGAAATTCACCTGTAATCTCAATGCTTTCTCGAGTTCTATAACGACCTCAGTCATAGTAGGACGTTCTTCTGGATTTTTAATCACACTTCGACATGCTATTTTGGCATAAGTCTCCAAAGCTTCTGTCTTTATCTCGTTACGAATATCAAAATGTACAATCTTACGTAACATATCTTGTTCCAGCCTCTTTGGGACCAATTCAGTGACATGCCGTTCCTGATAATCATCAGTATCAACTAGTTCCGGAACCCCACATAAAACCTCAAGCAGCAACACACCGAAAGTGTACACGTCAGATTCCTTCATCAATTCCCCCGTGACTTCATACGCTGGGTCCATTGATCTCGGAGCAATCTGAACATCTCCTGGTAGTAGTCTCGAAAATCCAAATCCTGAAACCTTTGCCTTAAACCTTGATGAATTCAATTCTGAATTCAACAAGATTTTAGAAAGTTTAATGTGACCATGAACGATACCAGGTGTTGACTCGTCAACACCTGTATGCAAATACTCGAGTCCACGGGCAGCATCCAGACAGATCTCGAGGCGTTGGATTGTGTTAAGATGCTTACTCATTTTATCCGCCAAATTCCCACTTCTGACATACTCGTAAACGAGTATTATCTCATTGCTTTTCTCGTCACAGAACCCGATAAGTGCAACAACATTGGGGTGTTTCCGGAACCTTGCAACTGTTAAAATCTCGTCTAGAAGCTTTGGTTTGATGTTATTAAGGTTTGTGATGTTTAACCGTTTTAAAGCAACTTGTTGATTATTGTACTCTCCTTCAAATAAGGTCCCGTAGCCACGCATGTCTATTTTCTTACCGAATTTGATCTCATCAAATGGTATTCGAAGATCCTCCAATTCGATGACCTCAGCGTGGTTTTCCTGATGTAGATAATCGAAGTTTCTGCTGCCTGACTTCAGAAACCCGGAGTTCTGTGCTTCCTGCATTCAGTTTACTCGTTTAGTCTAAACAATATTGTGGTTAATAACACAAGAGAAACAATCACCCGCATGAAACGAGATTTTACCTGATTGACATGATCAGAGACACCAGTGTGACCATTGCTGGCTTCAGATGACGTAGCAAGTTTCGTGCTCTCATTACCATCTTTGTGTTCCCCATTAGTGATTGATTTGTCGCTTGAGACTAGTTCATCTACGACTTCTTTTGTGGTTTCTCTATCATTGGTGCTCATCAACACATCGTTGCTACTCTCTTCTTGAGCATCTTTAATATGGGTCGTTTCAGGTATACTTTCAGCATCTATGATGTCCGAGATTGGAGCAGTACAACTCAGATCTTCCTGCAAAACCAAGGTCTGTTTTTGGTTAGGGGCAGCAATTCCCTGCAGGACATAAAACATGACCTAAAAATAAACGAGTAAACAGGTTGACCCGCCTAACTCAATTACTAAACGGGTCAGGAGACCTGACCAATAGCCAGCCAAACTTCTCGCAAATACTTTTTGGAAAATTCATTTCATGTCATGAATTCTAGTTAAAGCTCAAGATGAACTCACCCGAGCAGTAATGTCAACAGTTTCCTCAGTCACCTTGGAGTCATCCTCTGCTATATACGAGCTTATTGTCTCACCCGTGCCATCCCCTTCCTGATCATGATCATCAGCGGTTCTTTCAATTATACCATTTCCATTACTGCTACCAAGAATGTAGACATCGGATACCTCACCGCCCTGGATCAAAAACTCAAATTACAAAATGTTATATCCCGTCAGAAAATAAGTGTCCAGTTTGACTTTTCAGAGTCAAACTGGTTCAACTTTGACCTTAACTATTTTTGTGTGCGTTATATAATCATTGATTCAAAATATATGAATGGATTGGGTTTTATGTGTATTTTTTATTGGTATTATTTTCATCAAGTATTATACAACAAAAAATAATATATATAAAGTCAAATTTGAACCAGTTTGACTCTAAAAAGTCAAACTGGACATAGTATATGTTTACACCTTTGTTGTGTTCTGCTTCTTGTGGAAGTGTGTGACACCATATCAGTACCATAGAGTTTACCTGTAGTCTCAATGCTTTCTCGAGTTCTACGACGACCTCAGTCATAGTAGGACGTTCTTCAGGGCTTTTCATCACACATCGACATGCAATTTTGCCGTAAGTTTCCAAAGCTTCCGTTTTTATCTCATCTCTAATATCAAAATGCACAATCTTCCGCAAGTTGTTTTGTTCCACCCTCTTTGGGACTACTTCCGTAACATGCCTTTCTTGATAATCATCCGTATCGATCAATTCAGGCACCCCACATAAAACCTCAAGCAGCAACACACCGAAAGTGTAAACATCAGATACCTTCGTCACAGGATCCGTGGATCTCGGAGCAATCTGAACATCTCCTGGTAGTAGTTTGGATAAACCAAATCCTGAAACCTTTGCTTTAAATCTCGAGGAATTTGAATCTGAATTCAACAAGATTTTAGAAAGCTTAATGTGACCGTGAACAATTCCAGGTGTAGAATCGTCAACGCTAGTATGCAAATAATCGAGTCCACGAGCAGCATCAAGACAGATCTCTAGGCGTTGGATTGTCGTAAGATGCTTATTCATTTTATCCGCTAGATTTCCACTCGAGACATACTCGTAAACAAGTATTATTTCATTGCTTTTCTCGTCACAGAACCCTATAAGAGCAACAACACTGGGGTGTTTCCGGAACCTTGCAACTGTTAAAATCTCGGCTAGCAGCTTGGGTTTAATGTTAGCAAGGTTTGTGATGTTTAACCTTTTTAACGCGACTTTTTGATTATCGTATTCTCCTTCAAATAAGCTCCCATACCCACGTACATCTATTTCGTTACCAAATTTAATCTTGTCAAATGGAATCCGAAGGTGTTGCAGTTCGTCTCCCAAGGCCTCATCGGCGTGGCTTTCATTTGGTAGAGCCTCGAAGTTCCTGCTGCCTGATTCCAGGATCACGGAGCTATGGTCTTCCTGCATCCAGTTAAATACGTTCAGTTAGAAATATATAGCGAGTAACCACACAAGGGACAAATAAAATCTAGCAAGAAACCGAGACTAGCTTACATTGTCTAGGAGCTCAATATCGGTTTTGGTTTGGTTATCATCTTTGTTTTCAACAAGCATCGTCGATTCCTTAATGGAGTTTATATCGTCTGTGGTCGATGGCTCGTTGTTGCTACTTTCCTTTTGCGCATCCTTTGTGTCATGTACACTCTCACCTTCTACACTATCCGAAACCGGAACAAGAGAGCTTTGCTCTTCCTGCATCATATCCATGGTCTATATTTTGTCACTAAAAAGCCTCCAAATACAGATTAAAACTATAACTGCAATGTGTCCATAATGCAATGAGGGTAATAGCCTATTTTTAAGTGCATTCAGCTAAAAAGTCAAAAAAATAGTGCACTCGCGCGATACGACAAAACAGTTATTTATGATTTTTTTTCTCAATCCTTTGTGTTTTACTATTTTTTACTTGTTAAACTTTAAATTTTATGTTCCATACTTTTTCGACAATTTACCCATTTTATTAACATGACAAGACATTTTTTTTATGTTTTTTTGCTTCTTTTTGTGTTTTAGTACTTTTTACTTGTCGAACTTTATACTTTTTGTTACATATTTTCTGTTTTGCCCTTTTATAATAAATACAAGATTACAAAGACAAATTCAAAATATATAACGTCTACATTATGTTGAAAATTATGCATCAATGCTAATAAATGTATGATAATTGACATGACATCTACTTTTCATTGGGCCAAAATATGCATTCATTACTATTTAACATTTTTTTGTAAACTAAAAATTACAGGACATTATGTTGTTATAACATGTATTTAACCCTCATTACTTTTGTTTACATACAGTTTCATATGTTAGAAACAACAATGTTGAAACATTATAAGTAGACCAAAATCATGAACTCGCGCGGTTAAAAGGACTTACCGTGGTAGTTTCTGAAGGAGTACCAAGGATGTGAATCGCGTCGCTGTTATATTCTCTAGCAACATTATCTAACTTGTCCTCACCCACCACCTCCGCGCCTTTGTCAATAGTTGGATCCTTCGCGTCCTCAGGTTCATTCTCGGGTACGTTGGAATCCACCGTCACACCATTATCATCCTCTTTTGGACCATCCTCGACGATGGTTTCATTTGGTGCAGTCGTGACGTTTATACTACTAGGAATATGGACAGGCGAGACTACACCTCCCTGTAAAGCATGTTTTGGGTAAATATAACATTATCGTGTTTAAATTGGATAAATATGAAATTGACCCACTAAAAATTATATGTCACACAGATATCAAATGTGTAATATTTACCTGTAAAATTAAAGCCTTTTCGAGCTCTTCAACGACCCGAGCCATGGTAGGTC
>BQNB010078073.1:3078-30654 GCA_026074375.1 Tanacetum coccineum
TCGTTGCCGGGGAGTGAAAATTAATCTTGATTTTTATTTTAAGTTTTGGTTTTTAACATTAGATTAGATCTAACACTAAGGATTAGTGTTAATTAGATTAGTGTATATTCTTGTATATTCTGTATGTTTTGTATATTTGTTAGTTTAATTGTTTGCTTGTATATTTGTGTGTTTAGTTTAATTGTTTTGCTAATACACTGTTTTGGTCGATAACTCGATACGGCGTATCCACTACCATTGGATACGGCGTATCCAACTTTTTGTCCAATACAGCGTATTGATTCAACTGATTAATACGGCGTATCCACTTCCATTGGATACGGCGTATCGATCATCTAGAATAGAAAAAGAATCTTAGTTTTTGTATTTGATTTTCGTGCTAAAATTGTTTCTATCTTTCTTCAGAGCAAATCCTGCTGATATGTTTACCCTTGTTACATGAAGAACTTATCAGAGCTAGTCGATTGAAGAAAGTTATGACAGACAAGGGAAAGAAGTCAAGTATGGAAACATTTGTGCCTAATGACAAAGCAAATTATTATTCTGGGATTACAAGTATTACTGTTAACAGGAAAAATGCTTATGAGCTAAAAGGAAAATTCTTGGATGATCTGCACAACAATGCTTTTAGTGGAACAAACAGGAAGGACACAGTTGAGCATATTGAATACTACCTAAAAATTATTGACCCAATCAAATTACCCAATGTAGATCAAGAATTGTTGTTTTCCCAATCTCATTGGCTGGAGGTGCACGAAGATGGTTTGATAGAACCAAAGAATCAGTCACTTGTTGGGTCAACTTAACTGCTAAATTTTTTGGAAAATACTACCCGCCTTCTCGCATCGAGGGAAATAACACTCCCGGAATAAAATGAGACCCAACCAATCCAAGATTCGAAGGCTGGTTGGCTACAAAGTTGGAAAAGTATAAAACAATGGATATATTCACCAAAGGAGCTTTGTGGGATTACTGGAAAATAGGAGGTGGTGAAATTGAGGTATCTGATGACGAATCTTCTGATCTTGAAGAATACTGGAGGGATAAGGAAGAAACCGTCAAACGTTTTAAAATTGAAACTGATGTTTTTGACTACGAGACACCTCTCTGTTTGGCATTCAATTAATTCAATTACCTTCTTAAAGTAGATCCGGACTTACTTACAAAGGAAATTATGGGGTTTAAAACCTATGAATATTACAAAGACGATTGGATCTACGAATGGATCGAAGATATACCATGGGTTGATGAGAAACCATGGACTGACACTGGAGTTTGGACTGAACCGAAACCAGTCAAACATACTTGCAAGCCTTTCAACTTTAAAACTGGGCGTGCGAAATGGCCAACCTATAGTTGGAGAGAGGATGGATACTGTAATAGAGGTAATTTGCATGTTGCTTACCATATTGGAAACTCACTCCATTACCAAGACCTTGAATGGTACGAGGCTCTGGAAGATAGCGAACTAAAAGATGAAGCTTTAAGGAACAAAGCTATCACGGAGGGCTTGATCAGTGATGATGAATCGGGCAATGATTAGTGGTAAAGATGGAAGAGCCATGGTTCCTTCGCTCTGGGCAATCACTCCTGTAATGCCCTTGATTCCCACAACCAAAGCATGTCACATTTTGTAGCGAATTGTCTCTTGCTACAGGAATCCTAGTTCGACAATCCCCTTCCTAGTGACCAAGTTTGCGACATTTACCACACCTAGGAGGACACGGACCCGGCTGATGATGTGCCTTGCACCTATTGCACCATGGTAAGTTCCCAGCGTAGCCTCTACCCTTAGCTGGAGCTGCAATATAAACCTTAACAGCTTCTTGTCTTCAGTTTTGTTGCTGGTGATGGTTGTTCCCTTGCTGGTCTTCCCACTTCCTTTTATTGCTATCACCGATCCTTAATGCCTTAGCCTGAACCCCTTGTTCAATAAGTTCTCGAGCCATGTTGATTGCATCATGCAAAGTCGCAGGCTTTGAAGAAGTAACATTTCCTTTGATTCCCTCGGGATAAAATCCGAATGTTACTTTTCTTTCTTATTTATTGTTAGTAACAACAACTCAGGAACACAAAACCAGTTCGTGGAAGCGATTGTTATATGCCTCGATGTCATCTTCCTTTCAAAGTCAACGTCTAAAACTCCTTGCACCATCCTTTGGATTTCAGTGCTAGGCCGTAAAATTATTCAGTAGTCATCATAGCTTTTTCGTTGCTCTGGGGATCGATTACAGTAGCAGTCCAAAGTTTGAACATTTCCGTTCCACCAGGTCCGAGTCACGACTCTTCGACCGTGCACCACAACAAGCTTCACTTTGTCAATCTTCAGGCACATTTGCAAATCTCAAACACATGCTCATCTTTTTGATCAAAGTTTCAGTCCGACTACCCCTTCAGTCCGTTGAAAGTGTTGAGGTTTGCGTTCTAATGTCTTATACGAAACATCCATGCTCTTCTGGTGCAACAGTCCTTCTAGTATTTGTGATTCCAGATCCACCAGCATTGTTTGAGTCAGCTCTGTCTTTTCATATTTTTCAATAGCTTTGGCCACACGCTTTTCCACTATCCTCTTAATAGATTTCTTCTTAAATCTCCTAGGGCGCAATATTTCTGGCACACAAGTCTCAATTCGTTAGAAATTTGTAAAGGTATGGCAAAGTCATGGCAGCTGTGATAATTATAGCAAAAGGAAATAGAAAAAGTGAGTATAAATAATATTATTTTATTAGAATGGTCAATATTTATATAATTGACCAATAGAAATAGATACTGATATGTCAAAAGATAGACGTAAGAGATCGAATTTAAACTAAGTATTATATATATAAGATTATATATAATGCAATAATGATAATCGGAAAAGTAAGTAAGGATCAGGGAATACGCGCGCGTGGATATCGGATAGCGATGAAGGATTCTGTATTTAAAAATGAAAGAAAAGAAAACCTTTAAACTTTGTGGTTATAGACTAGGTTTTGAAAATGACCCAGTTCCCTATAACCTTGGCTCTGGTACCATCTGTAACACCTCCAAAATCAGGTCGCAGCGGAAAGGTAACAATGGGGTGCTACTTCAAAGTACAAAAATCAAGATATAGAAAACGACCTTAAATGGACGTTAAAAATAAGATTCATTTGATGTTATTACAAAAGATCAGAGTTTTTACGTTACGTCCTAAAGTTTTGTTAAAAAGACATTAAGATTTTATAAGACAAAAGTTTCATTGAATTTAAGAAATCAGAATCCCTCTAATTGATATCTGTCACGGCATCACATCAGCTTATACCTCCGCTACCTGAGATTAAACCATGCTAAAATGTAACAAAAAGTGTTGCGTGAATTCATAGGTTTATAGGAAATAGCATGGACCACAAGATTTAAAGTAATGGTGGACTATAGTACATATTACGAAGTCAAAACATGTTAATTGTAGACTAGAGAAACAAATTCACCAAGTCTAAGTATATATTATAGCCTAAGCTCAGGACACCGAACTCTTAACGTAACTCAACTTAATCAAACAGTAATCTAGGTTTGTGCCCCCAACATGTACAAATGTACAAAACATCCTACGAATTTTCTCAATACAGATGTTGCCAAACATCTTACGAATTTTCTTCAAATGTTAAATGCACCTTGATCGAACTAGTGACCCAAGGAAAGGTGGGGATGGTCAGTCCCGATAAATTTATCTATAACACTAGCGTATACCCAGCAGGTATTTAACGGTTCATGATAAAAGGGGACTTAAATGGCAATAGGTAACTCTAGGCAATATGTTATTCAGGATTTAGCATACAGTTTTGAAAACACTTGTGTCAAAGCAATCAGCATGTAAATCTCCCCCGTATTTAATAATGCAAGTAGTAGAAAAAGGGGTACGAACTCACTCAAGTGAAGGTATCAAACAAGTATTCATAATAGAAAATGCGTCACGCTTACGATCGAATGCAACCTAATCCAATATAGGTCGTATAAGTACTAAACACTTTGATTATTTATAGGTCGTATAGCTCATCATACTATCGTTCGGGCTATCATAATTAAGAGGTCATGTAGTGAACGTATGAGGAGCTAGGACACTTTAAATCATAAATCCAACAACTCGTCGATACGCCACCCCGAAGAGGCCTCATTATGAAACTCCCTAGTAATATAGCACTTTGCGTAACTAATACCGCATATAGGTCTATATACTTATAAAAATGAGAAAAGTAAAGACATAAAGGTTTATAGATAACCTTAAAGTGATGTATGATGACGAGAAATACAATCTAAACCCTTGTTTAGATTTTTAAACCAAGCTTGCAAACAAGAAAACCCTAGTTTTCCAATTATAAACCCTAGCTTCCTTTTCTTGATAAACACTTGTAAAGGCTTGATCAAACCTTCAAATCATCTTAGTAGGTCTTAGATATGTTGTGTGTATGCTTGTATAAGTGGTATAAAAGTTTGTGTGGGTTGGTTATATTGAGGGTTTTGAGCCGTGGGTTTAAATGGGCACAAATGGAGAGTTTTTGATTTCTTTTCTAAGTGTTTTTGTGTTGTATGAGTTCTTACCACTTGAATACTTGTATATATGTTATAAGACTAGTCAAAGAGACATAGTGAGGGTCTTAAGGAAGTCCTAGTCTTGGTCTTTGGTCAAAACTTGGAGACTAAGGGTTGAATGTTCCCTAAATGAGACATAATCTCATGAAAATAAGGAGATGTGTTCTCTATGATATTTTCTTTGCATTTTTGAGTCCAAATACGGCATGTATGATATATTTTTGTAATTTTTATGCATTGGGTATAAATGTCGGTATTTGTTGAAGCATAAAAAAGTTTTTGTGGTTCCGGGAATGCCTAAACGTAATTTATCGCGAAACGTAAACACTTTACGTAACCGATAAAAATAAAATAAAATAAGTTAATTATTACTTTAGTAATAATAATATAATGATTTCTTAACATAAACTCTAATTTGTTTGGTGCTCGTTTACGTTGATTGGTGATTCTTAGTTTACGCGATTTAACGTAACAATTAAAATTAAAAGCAAACGCGTACGAGAAAAAAAAATAGTGAATTAAATGACATCGTTCATTGATCAAAAATACGAATTGTTACAGTCCTTCCCCGTTAAATGAGCCTTGTCCTCACGGCTCAAGTTGCGACACTAGAAGAAAGTACGGGTTCAGCGAAAAGATGCGGATATTTCTTCCGGAATTGGTCTTCATGTTCCCAGGTATACTCAGCTCCTTGCCGAGAGTTACAACGAACCTTGACAATTTGGGATACAACTTGGCTTCAACCTTTTGACTTCTGATTTCTATGTTTTCCTCGATAAAATAAAGCTTGTCATCAATATGGAGTCCATCCAACGGAACGACTAATGGTTCGTCGACATGGCACTTCTTCAAGTTGGATACGTGAAACGTATGATGAACCCTGCTCAACTCTTGAGGCAGCTCAAGCCTGTAAGCAATGGTTCCAACCTATCTGGGGTTTAGCTTCCCCCGTTTGCCAAAGCGTACTACTCCTTTCCAAGGCGAAACCTTAAGCATAACTCGGTTGCCAGCTTAAAATTTTAAAGGCTTACGCCTCACATCGGCGTAACTCTTTTTGGTGAGCAAGTTTGATAGCGAATTGTCCTAGGGCGGCTAGTGATGTGTCTCGGCTTCTTGGCTTAGGATTTGGTATAAGATGACGTCGACTTTATAGTAAGGTGGAGTAAAGGTCTGCCTAATTGTTATGGTCATAAATTTGATTAAAGTAAACGCGTCTTATGAATACGTACACAAAACTTGATATAATTAAAAGATGTTTCTTGATAAGAAGTTTTAAGGTGACTACTCTCAGCATGGGCATGGTCCTTCCTGAATTATACATAGTTGATCAGGCTATGTATATTTGAGGGCTAACGATGCGATGCTCATTTTCGTCAAAAATTATGTTATAATTTCCTAATAATTGTGGGAGTGATTTGTATAAAAATTTATAGAGAGTTAAAGTAGAATTGACGTTTTCATAATATGTTAATTTGATAGATACTTGAAATTATTCAGTACAACAGAAATTTAAGAGAAATACAACGAGAACTCCTAAGGAGATAAAGTCTAAGATAGTTCCAACTTAGGATTTATTAGGCAAAGCGAGACAACTTTCTCTTTTAAGCTTCGATCTCATCTTCAATGTTGTTAGGGTCTTGATCGGTTTCTCCTCCTCCTAAGGCATGCACCACTCCACGTGCTCCAGTACCTCCAGTTTGGTTTTCATGGTTTTGGTTCCTTCGCTCTAGGCAATCACTCCTGTAATGCCCTTGATTCCCACAACCAAAGCATGTCACATTTTGTAGCGAATTGTCTCTTGCTACAGGAATCCTAGTTCGACAATCCCCTTCCTGGTGACCAAGTTTGCGACATTTACCACACCTTGGAGGACACGGACCCGGCTGATGATGTGCCTTGCACCTATTGCACCATGGTAAGTTCCCAGCATAGCCTCTACCCTTAGCTAGGGCTGCAACATAAACCTTAGCAGCTTCTTGTCTTTGGTTTTGCTGCTGGTGATGGTTGTTCCCTTGCTGGTCTTCCCACTTCCTTTTATTGCTATCTCCGATCCTTAATGCCTTAGCCTGAACCCCTTGTTCAATCAGTTCTCGAGCCATGTTGATTGCATCATGCAAAGTCGCAGGCTTTGAAGAAGTAACATTTCCTTTGATTCCCTCGGGAAATCCTCGAATGTACTTTTCAATCTTTTTCTTTTCAGTTGACACCAACTCAGGACACATCAAAACCAGTTCGTGGAAGCGATTGTTGTATGCCTCGATGTCATCTCCTTTCAAAGTCAAAGTCCAAAGCTCTTGCTCCATCCTTTGGATTTCAGTTGCTGGGCAGTATTCAGTAGTCATCATAGCTTTTACGTTGCTCCAGGGGATCTGATTAGCATTAGCAAGTCCCAAAGTTTGAACATTTCCGTTCCACCAGGTCAGAGCACGACCCTCGAACGTGCACATAGCAAACTTCACTTTGTCATCTTCAGCACATTTGCAAATCTCAAACACCTGCTCCATCTTTTCGAACCAACGTTTCAGTCCGACTACACCTTCAGTCCCGTTGAAAGAGTGAGGTTTGCCGTTCGTAAATGTCTTATACGAACATCCATGCATCTCTGGTGCAACAGTCCCTCCAGTATTTGCTGATCCAGATCCACCAGCATTGTTTGAGTCAGTTCTTGTCTTTTCATATTCTTCAATAGCTTTGGCCACACGCTTTTCCACTATCCTCTTAACAGATTTCTTCTTAAATCTCCTAGGCGGCATGATTCTGGCCACGCAAGTACACAATTCGTTAAGAATTTGTAAAGGTATGCAAGTCATGGCACCGTGATTTAAATAGAGAAAAGGAAATAGAAAATTGATATAAATATTCTTTATTTAATCAGATATGGTCAATATTTTATATAATTGACCGATAGTAATAGATACTGATATGTCAAAGATAGAAGTAAGAGATCGAATTTAAAACCAAGTTTATATATATAAGATTATATATAATGAATAATGACTAATCGGCAAATAGTAAGTAAGGATGTTGGGTAATACGCGCGCTAGTGGATATCGGTTAGCGATGGGATTGTGATTTAAGATGAAAGAAAAGGAAAACCTTTAAACTTTGTGGTTTTAGTCTAGGTTTTGAAAAGACCCAGTTCCCTTATAACCTTGGCTTGGTGAAATCTGTAACACCTCAAAATCAGGTCGCAGCGGAAAGGTAACAATGGGGTGCTACTTCAAAGTACATTAATCAAGATATAGAAACACCTTAAATGGTCGTTGAAAATATGATTTATTCGTGTTATTACAATGATCAGAGGTTTCACGTTACGTCCTCAAAGTTTGGTTAAAAAGAAAATTAAGATTTATAAGACAAAAGTTTCATTGAATTTAAGAAATCAGTGAAATCCCTCTAATAGATATCGCCACGGCTCCCATCCAAGCTATACTCAGCCCCTGAGTATTAAAACATGCTAAAACGTCAACAAAATTGTTGAGTGAATTCATAGGTTTATCAGGAAATAGCGTGGACCACAAGATTTATGTAATGGTGGACTAAGTACATATTCCGAAGTCCAAAACAAGTAATGTAGACAAGAGAAACAAATTCACCAAGTCTAAGTATATATTATTGGGACTAGATCAGGAACCGAACCTTAACGTAATAAACTGTAATCAAACCAGTACTCGAGGTTTGTGCCCCAACACGGATACAAATGTTACAAAAACATCCTACGAAGTTTCTCAATATAGATGTTTCCAAACATCCTATGTATTTTCTTCAAATGTTAAATGCACCTTGATCGAACTAGTGACCCAAGGAAAGGTGGGGATGGTCAGTCCTGATAGATTTATCCATATCACTAGCGTATACCCAGCAGGTATTTAACAGTTCATGATAAAAGAGGACTTAAATGGCCATACGGTAACTTAGGCAATAATGTAATCAGGAAATAGCATATAGTTTTGAAAACACTTGTGTCCAAAGAAATCAAGCATGTAATCTCCCCCGTATTTAATAAAGCAAGTAGTAGAAAAAGGGGCTACGAACTCACAAAGTATTGAAAGGTAATTGTACTGTAGTAAAATATACAAGTTTGTAAACGAGCATGTATTTCCCTCGCGGGTTTATAAAACATTGAAAAGATTGAAATGCGAGACTATGAACTCACCTTGAGTGAATGATAATATATTCGTTCGGGACTATCTAATTTAAGAGTCATGTAGGGACGTATAAGGAGCTAGGACACTTTAAATCATAAATCCAACAACTCGTCGATACGCCACCCCGAAGAGGCCTCATTATGAAACTCCCTAGTAATATAGTACTTTGCGTAACTAATACCACATATAGGTCTATATACTTATAAAAATGAGAAAAGTAAAGACATAAGGGTTTATCGATAACCTTAAGAGATGTATGATGACGAGAAATTCAATCTAAAACCCTTGTTTAGATTTTTAAAACCATGTTGCAAACTAAAAAAACCCTAGTTTTCCAATTATAAAACCCTAGTTCCTTTTCTTGAATAAACACTTGTAAAGGCTTTGATCAAACCTTCAAAATACATCTTAGTAGGTCTTAGATATGTTGAGTGTATGCTTGTAGAAGTGGTTATGAAAAGTTTGTGTGGGTTGGTTATATTGTGGTTTTGCTAGCCGTGGTTTAAATTGGGCACAAATGGTGAGTTTTGGATTTCTTTTTCTAAGTGTTTTTTGTGTTTGTATGAGTTCTTACCACTTGATATTGTGATATGTTATAAGACTAGTCAAAGAGTACTTTAGTGAGGGTCTTTAAGGAACGTCTTAGTCTTGGTCTTTGGTCAAATTGGAGACCTAAGGGTTGAAATGTTCATAAAATGAGAATAATCTCATGAAAATAAGGAGATGTGTTCTCTATGATATTTTCTTCTGCAATTTTTGGTCCTAAAAACGGATGTTTGATATTAATTTTTTGTAATTTTTATGGCATTGGGTATAAATGTCGGTATTTGTTAAGCATAAAAAGTTTTTGTGGGTTCGGGAACTGCCTAAACAGTAATTTATCGCGAACGTAAACAATTTAGTAAACCGTTAAAAATAACATAAAATGTTAATTTATGCTTTAGTTAATAAAAATATAATGATTTACTTACATAAACAACTCTAATTTGTTTTGTGTGCTCGTTTACGTTGATTGGTGATTCTTAGTTTACGCGATTTAACGTAACAATTAAAATTAAAAGCAAACGCGTACGAGAAAAAAAAATAGTGAATTAAATGACGTCGTCCATTGATCTAAAATACGAATTGTTACAGTCCTTCCCCGTTAAATAGCCTGTCCTCCACGGCTCAAGTTGCGCAGACACTATTAAGAAAGTACGGGTTCAGCGAAAAGATGCGGATATTTCTTCCGGAATTGGTCTTCATGTTCCCAGGTATACTCAGCTCTTTGCTGAGAGTTACAACGAACCTTAACAATTTGGGATACAACTTGGCTTCAACCTTTTAACTTCTGATTTCTATGTTTTCCTCGATAAAATAAAGCTTGTCATCAATATGGAGTCCATCCAACGGAACGACTAATGGTTCATCGACATGGCACTTCTTCAAGTGGATTACGTTGAAACGCTTATGATGAATCCCATGCTCAACTCTTGAGGCAGCTCAAGCCTATAAGCAATGGTTCCAACCTATCTGGGGTTTAGCTTCCCCCGTTTGCCAAAATGTACTACTCCTTTCTAAGGCGAAACCTTAAGCATAACTCGGTTGCCAGCTTAAAATTCTAAAGGCTTATGCCTTATCATCGCGTAACTCTGCGTTGGTGAGCAAGTTTGATTGCGAATTGTCATAGGCGGTAGTAATGTGTCTCGGCTTCTGGTTAGGATTTGGTATAAGATGACAGTCTAATTTATCGTAAAGGTGTAGTAAAGTTGCCTAATTGTTATAGTCATAAATTGATTAAAGTAAACCGTCTTATGTATTCGTGTACAAACTTGATATATATTAAAAGATGTTGCTGATAAGTAAGTTTCAAGCGTGACTACTCTCAGATGGGCATGGTTCTTTACTGAATTCTAAATTAGTTGATCAGGTATGTATATTTGATGGGCTAACGATGCGTTGCTAATTTTTCATCACTAAAATGTGTTAATAATTTACTACTAACTTGTGGGAGTGATTTGTATAATATCTATAGAGAGTTTTATAAGTTGAATTGACGTTTTATAAGATTGTTAATTTGATAGTTATTGAAATCATTGTACAACTGACATTTAAGAGATATAACAGAGGAACTCCTAAGGATATACAGTCTAAGATAGTGTCCAACTTAGGATTTATTGTGCAAAGCGAGACAACTTTCTCTCTAGATTAAGATTTTTTTCCCCCCCCTTTCCTAATCTCATCTTCAATGTTGTTAAGGTCTTGATCGGTTTCTCTACTCCTAAGGTATGCCCACCACTCCACATGCTCGTACACTCCAGTTTGGTTTCATGGTTTTGGTTCTTCGCTCTAGGCAATCACTCTTGTTATGCCACCATGATTCCACAACCAAAGATGTCACATTTGTAGCAAATTGTCTTTGCTACAGGAATCTAGTGCGACAATCCCATCCTGGTGACCAAGTTTGCGACATTTACCCACACCTTGGAGGACCGGACCCGGCTGCTAGTGCTTGCACCTATTGCAACCTTGGGTAAGTTCCCTGCATAGCCTTACCATTTGCTAAGGCTTGCAACATAAACCTTAGCTAATGCTTGTCTTTTGGTTTTGCTGTGGTGATGGTTGTTCCCTTGGGGTCTTCCACTCCTTTTATTGCTACACAAATCCTTAATGCCTTACATGAAACCCTTGTTCTAAATCAGTTCTCGAGCCATGTGATTGCATATGCAAAAGTCGAGGCTATTGAAGAAGTATCATGTTTCCTTGTGATTCCCTCAGTAAATCCTCGAATGTACTTGTCAATCTTTTTCTTTCGTTAACACCAACTCAGGAATCATAGAAAACCAGTTCGTGGAAGCGATTGTTGTATGCCCGATGTCTTCTCTTTCAATTCATAGTCCAAAGCCCTTCTCCATCCTTGGGATTTTCAGTTGATTGGCTAGTATTCAGTAGTCATCATAGCTTTTACGTTGGAATTCAGGGGGATTGATTAGCATTAGCATGTCCCAAAGTTTGAACATTTCCGTTCCACCAGGTCAAGCATGGGACTCTTCGAAAGTGCACACAGCAAACTTCACTTCTGTATCTTTTGCCACATTTGCAATCTCAAAACACCTGCTACATGCTTTTCGAACTAACGTTTCAGTCGACTACCTTTAGTCCGTCGAAAGAGTGAGGTTTGCCGTTCGTAATTGTCTTATACGAACATCCATGCATCACTGTTGCACAGTCCCTCCAGTATTTGCTGATCCAGATCTACCAGCATTGTTTGAGTCAGTTCTTGTCTTTTCATATTCTTCATTACTTTGGCAACGCGTTTCCACTATTCTTAATGGATTTCTTCTAAAAAATCTCCTAGGCGGAGGATTTGCCTAGCAAGTACACATTCGTTAAGATTTGTAAAAGAGTATGCATAAATCATGGCCGTGATTATAATAGAGAAAAGGAATTGAAAAGTAGACTAAATAATCAATAATTTAATAGAATGGTCAATATTTATATAATTGACCGATAGAAATAGATACTGATATGTCAAAAGATAGCCGTAAGAGATCAAATTTAAACCAAGTATTATATATATAAGATTATATATAATGCAATAATGATAATCGGAAAAGTAAGTAAGGATCGGGTTATAACGCGCGCTTGGATGATCAGGATAGCGATGAGCGATGTGTATTAAGAATGAAAGAAAAGAAAACCTTTAACCTTTGTGGTTATAGACTAGGTTTTGAAAATGACCCAGTTCATATAACCTAGGGCTCTGGTACCATCGGTAACCACCCTCAAATTCAGGGTCGCAACGGAAAGTAAAATGGGGTGCTACTTCAAAGTACATTAATCAAGATATAGAAAACGACCTTAAATGGACGTTAAAAATAAGATTTATTCGATGTTATTACAAAAGATCAGAGTTTTCACGTTACGTCCCAAAGTTTTGTTAAAAAGAAATTAAGATTTTATAAGACAAAAGTGTAATTGAATTTAAGAAATCAAGAATCCTCTTAATAGATATCTCGCCACGGCTCCATCCAAGCTTATACCTCAGCAATGAGATTAAACATGATTATAACGTCAACAAAATTGTTGAGTGAATTTCATAGGTTTATCAGGAAATAGTGTGGACTCAAGATTTATGTATGGTGGAATAAGTACATATTCGAAGTCCGAAACAAGTTAATGTAGAAAGAAAACAAATTCACGAGTCTAAGTATATTAATGATTGACCTACGCTCAGGACACCGAACCTTACAGTAATAAACTGTAACAAACCGTATCGGGTTGTGCCCACAACACGGATACAAATGTTACAAAAAACATCTTACGAAGTTTCTCAATATAGTTGTTTCCAAAAAATCCTATGTATTATCTTCAAATGTTATATGCACCTTGATCGAATAGTGACCCAAGGAAGGTGGTTCGGTCAGTCCCTGATCAGAAATTTATCCATATCACTGGTTTCACCCAGCAGGTATTTACACAGTTCATGATAAAGAGGACTTAAATGCCATACGGTAACTTATGGCAATAATGTATCAGGAAATAGCATATAGTTTTGAAAACATTGTGTCCAAAAGATATCAAGCATGTAATCTCCCCGTATTTATAAAGCAGTAGTAGAAAAAGAGGGCTTACAAATCACCACGGTGATGGTAATCAACAAAGTATCCATGAAAAATGCATCCTCGTTTTCGATCGAATGCAAACCTAATCCAGTATAGGTGTATAAGTATAAACCTTTGATTATTTATAGGTCGTATAGCTAGATCATACTATCGGTCGGGCTTTCTAATTAGTGGTCATGTAGTGACCGTTATGAGGTCTAGGCCACTTTAAAATCATAAATCCAACAATCGTCGATACGCCACCCGTAGATGGCCTCATATGAAACTCCCTAGTAATATAGTACTTTGGTAAAATAATACCACAGATTAGGTCTATATATACTTATAAAAATGAGAAAAGGTAAAAGACTAAGGGTTTATAGATAACCTTAATGTAGATGTATGAATGACGTGAGATACAATCTATACCTTGTTTAGATTTTTTAAACCAAGCTTGCTCAAACAAGAAAACATAGTTTTCCAATTATAAAACCCTAGCTTTCTTTTCTTGATATACACTTATAATGGGCTGACAAACTTCAAATCATCTTAGTAGGTCTAAGATATGTGTGTGTATGCTTGTATAAGTGGTATAAAAGTATTGTGTGGGTTGGGTTATATTGAGGGTTTTGAGCCGTGGGTTTATATGGGTACAAATGGAAGAGTTTTTGATTTCTTTTCTAAGTGTTTTGTGTTGTATGAGTTCTTACCACTTGAATACTTGTATATATGTTATAAGACTAGTCAAAGAGACATAGGTTAAGGGTCTTAAGGAGTCCTGTCTTGTTCTTTTGTCAAAACTGGAGGACAAGGGTTGAATCGTTCCTCTAAATGTGACATCCTTCTCATGAAAATAAGGAGATGTGTTCTCTATGATATTTTCTTTGCATTTTTGAGTCCAAATCCGGTATGAATGCCTCATGTAATGAAATATTTTGTATTTTTATGCATTGGTATAAATGGGGGGTTTTCGTTGGAAGCGAGAAAAGTTTTGTGGTTCCGGGAATGCTAAACGTACATTTTATCGCGAAAGTAAACTTTAATTAACCGATAAAAATAAAATAAAATAGTTATTTATTACTTTAGTAATAATTACTATAATGATTTCTTGACGTAAACTCTAATTTGTTTGGTGCTCGTTTATGTTGATTGGTGATTCTTAGTTTACGCGATTTAACGTAACAATTAAAATTAAAAGCAAACGCGTACGAGAAAAAAAAATAGTGAATTAAATGACGTCGTTCATTGATCCAAAATACGAATTGTTACAGTCCTTCCTCGTTAAATGACCCTTATCCTCAAGGCTCAAGTTGCGACACTAGATGAAAGTACGGGTTCGGAGAAAAGATGCGGATATTTCTTCCAGAATTGGTCTTCATGTTCCCAGGAATACTCAGCTCTTTGCCGAGAGTTACAACGAACCTTGACAATTTGGGATACAGCTTGGCTTCAACCTTTTGACTTCTGATTTCTATGTTTTCCTCGATAAAATAAAGCTTGTCATCAATATGGAGTCCATCCAACGGAATGACTAATGGTTCGTCGACATTGCACTTCTTCAAGTTGGATACGTGAAACGTATGATGAACCATACTCAACTCTTAAGGTAGCTCAAGCCTATAAGAAATGGTCCCAACCTATCCGGGGTTTAGCTTCCCCCGTTTGCCAAAGTGTACTACTCCTTTCCAAGGCGAAACCTTAAGCATAACTCTGTTGCCAGCTTAAAATTTTAAAGGCTTACGCCTCACATCGGCGTAACTCATTTTGATGAGCAAGTTTGATAGCGAATTGTTCTAGGGCAGCTAGTAATGTGTCTCGGCTTCTTGGTTTAGGATTTGGTATAAGATGACGTCGAATTTATTGTAAGGTGGAGTAAAGGTCTGCCTAATTGTTATGGTCATAAATTTGATTAAAGTAAAATACGCGTATTATGATACGTTAAAACAGAAAACTTGAATATAATTAAAAGATGTTGCTTGATAAGAAGTTTTAAGGTGACTACTCTCAGCATGGACATGGTTCTTCCTGAATTATACATAGTTGATCAGGCTATGTATATTTGAGGGCTAACGATGCGATGCTCATTTTCGTCAAAAATTATGTTATAATTTCCTAATAATTGTGGGAGTGATTTGTATAAAAATCTATAGAGAGTTAAAGTAGAATTGACATTTTCATAATTATGTTAATTTGAATAGTATTGAAAATCATGCAGTACAACAGAAAAAGTTAGAGAAACTACAACGAGAACTCCTAAGGAGATACAGTTAAGATGTTCCAACTTAGGATGTATTAGGCAATGCGAGATAACTTTTCTTATAAGCTTCGTTTCATATATTGTTGTTAGGGTCTTGATCGGTTTCTCCTCCTCCTAAGGCATGCACCACTCTACGTGCTCCAGTACCTCCAGTTTAGTTTTCATGGTTTTGGTTCCTTCGCTCTGGGCAATCACTCCTGTAATGCCCTTGATTCCCACAACCAAAGCATGTCACATTTTGTAGCGAATTGTCTCTTGCTACAGGAATCCTAGTTCGACAATCCCTCCTGGAGGGACCAAGTTTGCGACATTTACCACACCTAGGAGGACATGGACCCGGCTGATGATGTGCCTTGCACCTATTGCACCATGGTAAGTTCCCAGCGTAGCCTCTACCCTTAGCTGGGGCTGCAACATAAACCTTATTAACTTCTTGTCTTTGGTTTTGCTGCTGGTGATGTTTGTTCCCTTGCTGGTCTTCCCACTTCCTTTTATTGCTATCACCGATCCTTAATGCCTTAGCTGATTCTTGTTCAAATAGTTCATAAGCCATGTTGATTGCATCATGAAAAGTCGCAGGCTTTGAAGAAGTAACATTTCCTTTGATTCCTCAAGAATTCCTCGAATGTACTTTTCATTCTTTTCTTTTCAGTTGACACAACTCAGGGGACACTCAAAAACCAGTTCATGGATCGCGATTGTTGTAGGCCTCGATGTCATCTCCTTTCAAAGTCAAGTCCAAAGCTCTTGCTCCATCATTTGGAATTTCAGTTGTTGGCAGGGTTCATTAGTCATCATAGTTGTACGTTGCCTCCAGGGGATCGGATTTGCATTTAGCAAGTCCCAAAGTTTGAATCATTTACGTTCCACCAGGTCCGAGCACGACTCATGAACGTGCACAAGTAAACTTCACTTTGTCATCTTAAGCACATTTGCAAATCTCAAACATTGTCTCCACTTTTAGAACACAACGTTTTAGTCCGATTACCACATTCAGTCCCGTGTGACAGAGTGAGGTTTTGCCGTTCGTAAAATGTCTTATTACTATACATCCATGCATCTCTGTGCCAACAGTCCCTCCGTTATTTGTGAGTCCAGATCCAACAGCTTTTGTTTGAGTCAGTTCTGGTTTTTCATACTTTCATAGCTTTGGCCACACGCTTTTCCACTATCCTCTTAATAGATTTCTTCTTAAATCTCCTAGGCGGTATGATTCTTGGCACGTAAATACACAATTCGTTAAGAATTTGTAAAGGTATGCAAAGTCATGGCACGTGATAATAATAGAGAAAAAGGAAAAAGAAAAAGTGATACTATACATAATTCATAATTTATCAGAATGGTCAATATTTAATAATTGACCATAGAATTAGATACTGATATGTCAAAAGGATTGACGTAAGAGATCGATTTAAACCAAGTATTATATATATAGATTATATATAATGCAATAACTGATTAATCGGGAAAGTAAGTAAGGATGAAGAATACGCGCGTGTGGATTCGGATAGCGATGAGGATGCTGTATTTAAAATGAAAGAAAAAGAGAACTTTAATCTTGGTGGTATAGACTAGTTTTGTAAATGATCCCAGTTCCATATAACCTTGGCTTGGTACCATTGTAACACCCAAAAATCAGGGCTAGCAGCGGAAAGGTAACAATGGGCGTGCTACTAAAACATTGCATGTTTCTCACCCCAAAAACTTTGTAAAACAAAAGCATGTAAAACGTGGGGCTATGAACTCACCTTGAGTGAGCGAATATCAAGTATATCACAAATAATGCGTCACGCAAATCGTCAGATGCAACCTATTTAATTTAAGGTCGTATAAGTACCATGTACTTCGATTAACCAATATCATATATTCCTATATAGCTCATCATACTATCGTTCGGGCTATCATAATTAAGAGGTCATGTAGTGAACGTATGAGGAGCTAGGACACTTTAAATCGTAAATCCAACAACTCGTCGATACGCCACCCCGAAGAGGCCTCATTATGAAACTCCCTAGTAATATAGCACTTTGCTTAACTAATACCACATATAGGTCTATATAGTTCAATCACCATCTAATTGTTTTGGTAAAATTGTGTTTAATAAGTAAAAACGTTTATAATTACCGTTTTAGTAAATATAGCATAACTTTTGCGTTTTAAGCCCGATTTTGACGTTTCTTATGCCCACGCTTTCGTACTAAGACGAGTGATCAAAATATTACATTTTTAATTTTTCAACATTCTGTGATGAATAGTGTTTTTACTGTTCACAACAGCTATAAACTCGTTTTTACGTTTCAATTAGCGTAAACTCGTAAATGTCGTATCTTATTCGTTATAGCTCCGTTTTTAGCGATTCTTTCGAGCACGTTCTCGTAATTGAAAGTTCTATTGATTTATGAGGTTTACAAAAATAAAAGTTTCTGTCATGAATAGTACTTTTATAAAAATAGTTTTATAAAACCCGGTATTAACGTAAATCGTATTTTTATCGTATCTTTTTCGTTATTAATCCGTTTTTCGAGTTTCTTACCTTTTTGGAATCGTCATGAGTCGTATTATTTTTATAAAGTGTCAAACCCCCTGTTTAAAATACGAAATCCAAACAGCCCCTTTATAATTAATAAGTATACTTTGATATAAAACTTGTTTTATGTACTTTTCACTTTAGTAGTTTACCATAAATCCTTTATAACCATATTTGACATATGTGATACTTATATTAATGTCCATTAGTCCAAGATCACAAGTTCATATCATATGAAAAAGTGTTAAAAATCATAATCACAAGTAAGTTATCCATTTAACATGTTTAAACCCTAAATGGTGATTTAACTATATAGAACATATATACTTATAAAAATGAGAAAAGTAAAGACATAAAGGTTTATAGATAACCTTAAAGTGATGTATGATGACGAGAAATACAATCTAAACCCTTGTTTAGATTTTTAAACAAGCTTGCAAACAAGAAAACCCTAGTTTTCCAATTATAAACACTAGCTTCTTTTTATTGATAAACACTTATAAAGGCTTGATCAAACCTTCAAATCATCTTAGTAGGTCTTAGATATGTTGTGTGTATGCTTGTATAAGTGGTATAAAAGTTTGTATGGATTGAGTGGGAAGAGTGTTTTGAGCCGTGGGCTTCAAAGGAGAAAAATGGAAGAGTTTTGATCTTTTTTTTCTAAGTGTTATGTGTTATGTTTTTTCTATCTCTTGCATTGTATAAGTAATACATGTGTAGGACTAGTCAAAGAGACATAGTGAGGGTCTTAAGGAAGTCCTAGTCTTGGTCTTTGGTCAAAACTTGGAGACTAAGGGTTAAATATTCCCTAAATGAGACATAATCTCATGAAAATAAGGAGATGTGTTCTCTATGATATTTTCTTTGCATTTTTGAGTCCAAATCCGGCTATGAATGCCTATGTATGATATATTTTTGTAATTTTTATGCATTGGGTATAAATGTGGGTATTTGTTGAAGCGTAGAAAAGTTTTTGTGGTTCCGGGAATGCCTAAACGTAATTTATCGCGAAACATAAACACTTTACGTAACCGATAAAAATAAAATAAAATAAGTTAATTATTACTTTAGTAATAATAATATAATGATTTCTTGACGTAAACTCTAATTTGTTTGGTTATCGTTTACGTTGATTGGTGATTCTTAGTTTACGCGATTTAACGTAACAATTTAAATTAAAAGCAAACGCGTACGAGAAAAAAAATAAATAATGAAATAAATGACGTCGTTCATTGATCAAAAATATGAATTGTTACAGTTAGGTGGTCTTTGGTCGGACACCTGTAAGGGCAAGCAATTACTTGTCATGTTATATGCTACTTTCCACTATTAGCTTCGGTGTCATGAGCTTAGCGCAACGTAAATACCTTTTTATGTGAAGTTGTATCTGTTATAACTGTCGCATACGTTTTGATAAACTTGTGGTACACACTAATTACGTTTGAATTAAACCTAAGAATTCACCCACTTTATGTTGACGTTTTAAGCATATTTTTGAGGTGCTTAGCTTTGGACTTCTCTGATGTGATATATGGAGTCTACGTGCAATATGATATCATCTTTCAAGACCTTATTATCATTCATACTCGTTGTCTTTTGAAAACTTAATTATGCTTCTGCAATGTTTTAAATTTCATTTCAAATC
Organism: Tanacetum coccineum; assembly: GCA_026074375.1. Classification (NCBI taxonomy): domain Eukaryota; kingdom Viridiplantae; phylum Streptophyta; class Magnoliopsida; order Asterales; family Asteraceae; genus Tanacetum; species Tanacetum coccineum. Next base: position 22,790 of record BQNB010078073.1, read on the forward strand.
TTGTAAGACTTATCCATTTTTAATGAATACAACGAGTTATGATTTTCAAAACGTCTATTAGTGGTCGTTCTTTGTACTTTGTGTGATGTATATTATGACGTCATGTCCCTGTACACGTATTCCGTCCATTCCCCATTTGGGGGTGTGACAGATTGGTATCCAGAGCCAAGGTTATAGAGAACCAGGTAGTATATACTAGGTCTGGTCTATAACCAATATGTGATCCTTACATGCTTTTATGTGTGCCTTATACGTAATTTTGCTATGGCGTATACGTGAGTACCATTTTGCCTTGAGCATGCTATGATATGGGTTTACCTCTACCCCCGCGTTTATTGTTCCATGCGTTATGTTGCCTTGCATTAATTTTGCCCTTGAGCTATATTTTGCTATAGCTTACGTTTGTCTTGTATTTATCTTTTCTCTGCGATTACATTTTCCTTACGTATATTTCCCAACCTGCTTATATAGAAGTTGTCTATGTAAATACTAAACTTTTCTAAGACATTGTGAGTGACACAATGGTCTTTATATATTTTTTTAGACATTGTGAGTAACACAATGGTCTCTATACTTTTCTAAGGCATTATGAGTGACACAATTGTCTCGTTTACTTCTAAAACATTGTGCATAATATGATGGTCTTTAAAACTTTTCACAACCTTACATTATACCATTTTGCGAAATTTTGGAAACCCGTTACAGTCTGCCGACCCCACTGATTAGCCTACTATTCGACTATGAAGACGACTTTGAACACCCGCCCTATACTGTTGAAATACCTACGTCATCTCGTTACGTCTTAACTTTTCCTACTGAACTTCTAGAAATATGTTGGATGCTTCGCACACAACTTTAACCCATCACCTCGTAACATTCCATTCTGGAAACACGACTTTTGAAATTCGACTTATTTTATTTACTCTGTTTGATTTTGAAGAAAATACCGACAACGAGACACGAGGATCGAGTGTATTGTAACCCGACAAATTGCTAATGCTATTAAAGCTATTGCCGTCTATGAGGCAAACCCGCATGGCTGACGACTAAATGGATCAGGTCGTACATTAGGAAATCAAAATGGTAAGGAATGCCAACAACAAAATAAGCGACAAAAGGTCGTGAGAGCTTACATTGCTAGACCAAATAACAAAAATGGATATGTAGGAAAGTTACCCTATTACAACAAACGTAAGTTGCGCCTCACTGGACCGTGCATTGTAGAGTGCAACAACTACAAGAGAGTTGGCCATACGAGTAGCATTTGTAGGACACCCATTTTGATAACAACTTAGAGGCCACAGTGGCAAATTAGAAACTTGAGGTACCTATTAGGAGTGTGGAAAGTCAAGACATTACAAGAGTGATTGTCCAAATCTAAACCCTGCGAACCGTATTTGGGAGGTAAAAACTCGCGAGAACTCTAACACCGCCAAAAATCATGCCGATACTTAAGGAGAGATTTTCCTACCTTGTCTAGTGAAACCTAAGTAGACTTGGACCGTAATTCCTAAGAGTTTTACACTAGTACTTCTCTATGAATTTCCTGTATTGTGTGGATGTCTTAAAACCCTCTGTACATTTTTTTGTCGTGATGATTTCGTCAGTTACACATCAACTATCTAATAATTTATGTAAGTTACTTTCCAAATCTATTATCGTCTTACAACCCGTTTCACTATTATTTTATAAGCAGTTTTACTAGTATAAACTAATTGGATGTTATCCTGTGAACTATTTTAGTGTCGCCTTATAAACATAGTTGTTGTCGCGTTATAAGCTATTTTACCGCCAGCTTACAAACCATTTTGCTGATAGCTTTTGTTTATTTCAACACCTTATAAACCATTTCACTATCATTTATAAACCATTCTAGCGTCACCTCATAAACTATTTTATAGACATTTTATAAACTACTTTACCATCAGTCTGCGAACCATTTTGCTGACAGCGTATTAACCATTTTACTACCATTCTATAAAAGTATTTTGTTACCATCTTATAGATTGTTACGTCTTCACCCTATAAACTATTTTGCTATCATTAATCTAAGACGTTCCACTAGCGCCTTCCAAACCATTTTGCTATTATCTTATAAACCATTCCGCTAGTATTTTATATAAAATGTTTTCCTGTCATCCTATAAACCATTTTGTGGGAATCTTATAAACTACTTCATTAACATAAACTGTTTCGCCGCCGTTTTATAAACTGTTCTAGTGCCATCTCATAACTACTTTGGCTATCATTTAATGAACTAATTTGTTTCCATCTTATAACCTATTTTGCAGTTATTTATAAACTCTTTTGCTACCCTATTTAAAACTACTTGTAGTCATCTTGCAAGCCATTTCGTTGTCACCTCATGAACTATTTCGTTGTCGTTTATAAACTATTCCGTTGTCAATTTACAAACTATGTTGTTGTCATCTTATGAACTACTTTGTGTCTTTTATAAACCATTAAGTTGCCACTTTATGAATCATTGGGTTGTCAGCTTGTAAACCATTCATTAATATATTTTAAACCCCTTACTGTTACATCATAAACTGTCACGTAATTTCCTCAAAAGCTATTTTGCTGTCGCAACATAGCATGTTTTCTGCTATCTTACAAAAAAAATATATGGTGTCGTTATATATAAACTACCCTGTTTTCATTGTTACGAACTGTTTTGCTACCTTATTATACCGTATAAGATTCTTAAACATAAAACTAGTTTGACGAAATAAGCATTTTATCGTTAGTTCCTAAATTATACAAAGCTTGATCACCTATGAATAATTCAGGAAGGACCATGCTATGCTGAGAATAGTCACCTTAAATTTTTTGTCAAAATATCTTTACATTCCGTTTCTATATCCGTTCCTCTTCACTCTAATTTCAAAGGGATTTTTTTGTGTTCATGTTTTACTAAGATTTTGCCTGCGTATTCGTCATTTGTGTCGATCACGTGCATCTCGTAAGCATCATAACTAAGTAGTTTTTCTTCAACTTTAGCATATAGAAACACCATTCCTTTAGCCGAGAGACTGAATCCACTCCCTGTAGTCACGATAATTATGGAATGTAAGAACTTAGAACGTAACAGACTTATCACTCTAATTAGGTTATAACTAAGAGAACTAGGAGATTTCCTTTAATATACTTACCTTTTTCGCGAGTTAGAATCATGTAAATTATGAGATCCTCGTATCCACAAAACTTTTGATGGACCTGAAGTTGAAGCAAAGGACGAAATTATTGCAAGTACATGGAATCTAGTTGATAGAAGCCTCACCTTGGCTAAGATTAGCCCTTTAAGTGACACATTCCCACCTACTATAGACACTAGATACTCTATTGAGTTAGCTGACGAAAAGGTCATAGGAATTGATACCATCATTTAAGATTGTACACTGAATTTTTTGAATCATCTATTCAAGATAGACTTAATACCCATAGAACCTGGTAGTTTCGACGGTATCATCGGTATAGGTTTGTTAAGATAGTACCACGCCATGAACAATTAAGATGAAAGATCATTCGTATCCCCTTAGGTGATGAAACTTTAATTATTCAAAGCAATAGGAGTTGCTAGTAAGCAGAGTTGTTTGATAGGATTGGTACATTGGAGCGGGATAACTTGAGACTCGGAGGCATGTTATGTGTTGAGAGAAAAAGAGTTGACCATTTCCGGCGTAGTATGTCGTATACTCAAAAGGATTTTTATAATACCAAGTTCCTCATAGTAGGGAACTCCAATATTGTCCGAACAAAAAAAAAAGATGGATCCCTCAGGATGTCCATCGAATATCAAGAATATAAACAAGCAAAAACCGAAAAGAACCGTCAACCCGCTGCCTAGTAGTAAGATGATCGTTTCTATTCAATCACTACAGGAATACAACTTACCTAAAGACTAGTTACCACCAATACTTGAGTTCAAGAAAAGGATATCTGAAAACCAAGAACGGAGTCATTTAGGTCCCTTATTAACATTTCAAGTTTCAGGACAACATGCCATTTTTGGTTGATCATTCACACCCAGAGGTAATTCATGATCTTATGAATCGGTGTTGTGCAAAACCGTACTTGGACAAGTCGCGATATAATCATTAAGATATCCTTTACAAACTCAATCAAAATAAGAGTAACGAGGAACACCTTACTATGACTTACCTAGGAATATCTTAAGAATAAGGAATTGTATGCCAAATTCTCTAAGTGCGAATTCTGGCTCCTGAAAGTGCAAATTCTGCCACGTTGTTTAAGTCAGGCATTCACTGTCGGATGTCCGCCAAGAATGAGACAATCAAGGGATTAGACAACGCCAACGACCCAACGAAAATAACAACCAATTCATAGGTCTTAGTCCAGTTACTACTTTCCGGTTATTACCGAAGATTTATCGAAGGTTTCTCTAGGATATAGAAACCTCTAACCAAACCGACTTAGAAAAATGTAAAATACAAATGGGAAGAAAAAGAAGAGGAAGCCTTTCAACTGTGATGTAGAAACTTTGTCGTGCACCAATTTTAGCATTTCCCGACGAAACAGAAAACTTCGTGACTTATAACGCCTCGCATAATAGATTAGGTACTATAATGATGCAGAAGGAGAAGGTAATAGTTTATGACTCCCTACAAATGAAAGTTTATTAGAAGAACTACTCAACACACGACCTAGGATTAGGAGAAATAATGTTAGTTTTAAGATCTGGGAACACTGCCTGGATGGCATAAAGCATACCATGTTTACAAACCATAAGAGCTTATAGTACATTCTAGATCAAATGGAATTAAATGTGAGACCACGTAGGTTGTTAAAAATTATTCAAAAAATTTGATTGTAAGATTCGATATCACCTTGTAAAAGCAAACGTTGCAGCAGATGCTCTAAGCAAAAAGGAACGAACTAAGCCTCTCAGGGTGGGAGCCTTAGTGATGACCGTTAATTTAAACCTACCACCACAGATTCATGAAACATAAGTAGAAGTTTCAAGAAAGGGAGCGTTAAGGATGAGAACCTTCATGGTATGGACAAGGAGTCTGAGACTCGTCTCGATAGAACTCTCTGCATTAGGAGCAGGAGTAGTTCCCACACTTTAGGGACTTAAGAGAATTGATCATGCATGGGTCACACGAATCTGACTATTTCATCTACCTTGGATCGGGTAAGATATATAATAACCTTAGGCAGTTGTACCGATGGCCCAACATGGAAACATGCATCGCCACAAATGTCAGCAAGTGCTCGACGTGTTTAGGGACGAAGGATGATTATCAGGAGTCATCCGGTTTACTGGTACAACCAGAAACAACCCATTAGAAATGGGAAAAATATAGTTATGGATTTCATCACAAGCCTGCCAAAGACAACAAGCTGTTACTACACGATTTGGGTAATCATGGTCATAAAAAGAATTATGCGGACGTCAGACGCAAACCCTTAGAATTTCAAGTCGGAGGTATCTTCGTGGAAAGGAGTGATATGTTTTGGCAAACGAGGAAAGCTGAAACCTCGTTATATTGGACCTTTTAAGATCTTAGCTAAAGTAGGAACCGTCGCCTATCAACTTGAACTCCCAGAGCAGCTGATTAGAGTTCATAGTACATTTCACGTCTCGAACTTAAAGAAGTACCTAGCTGACGAGACTCTTGCTATACCGTTGGATGAAATCCAAATCGACGAAAAACTCCACTTCATTGAAGAACATGTCGAGATCATGGACCGCGAAGTCAAGTGTCTAAAGCAGAGCCGTATTTTGATTGTCAAGGTACGTTGGAACTCTAGGAGTGGGAGCGTAAAGACCAAATGCAAAAAAAGTACCCGCAACTATTTGCTAATCTTGAACCTTCGTCGAATGCTACATCTTAAGCTTTGAGGACAAAGCTCTTTTAACGGGGAAAGGACGTGACACCTTGCAAATTTCTGATCAATAATTTAGCCGTTTCCTTTTGATAATTTGAATTCTTAACGTTTCGTTCAATTTTTATGTGTAACCGGGAAGTTGTCCCGTTACAATCTGAGAATCGTCTCCGGGAGCGAACCGTATTGTATTTTATCGTAGTCTTTCGGCAGAGATCGCGTTTTTACGTTTTTAATTGATATTTAAAATTTCATAATTTTTCGTGAAGTCGTTAGTCATTTTCGTTGTTTGTGTAATCGGTTAAGTAACTTAATGCATGTATGCATGGAAAGCCTTGGAAATTAATTCATATGCATGCACTACCATTCCTAGAATGTTGGAAACCAATTGGTCCCCCCTTGGTCTTGCTCTTTCAACCGAATAACACACACACTCTAGCATGGGATCCCCATTTTTGAAATTTGAAATTTCAAGACAAACCTCCCTACAAAGTGGCACTTGTACAAGTCCTTCCTAGACTACCATTCGCGGATCATTTCGGTCCCCTCCTTACCCTTGTACTCAACCGAACAAGACCACACACCAAGGGTATGTTTGGTGAAATGGGCTGGGGCTGGGGTTGGGGCTTGTGTTGGGACTGGAGCTGGGGCTGGGGCTTATTATTGCAAAATTACTAAAAATGACATAATTAAATGAGTTATTGGTATATATTAGATTTTTTGTGGGTATATAAGCAATTTAAGGTTCAAAAACCCCGGGCTTAAATTTTTAGCCCCTTTTATGAGGCTGTGGCTTATAAAGACTTATGACTTATAAGCCCTTTCATAAGCCCGCGTGACAAACGGGACTTATTTTATAAGCTGATTTATTTTAAAAGCCCAAGCCCCCGTAAACCCCGATAAGCCCCAATCCAAACATACCCCAAGTCTAGGTGCATTCCATCCTCTACCAACTTATATACTTCTAACCTCATTTGTTTCTCATTTTTTTCATAGCAAATTCTCTCACTAGAAAAACACACATACTTTTCCTTTCTTTTCTTTCTTGTTCGAACCACCAAGCACACCCAAATCCATTTATTTTTAATCTTTGATCAAACCATTTGAAGATATATTGTTCGAGGTTGATTGTTATTTCATCCAGGTAATTTATAAACAACGTTTGGGTTGTTCTTAGTTTCTAATCATCTTTCGTCGTGTTTTCTTGTAAGTCATCTCTACTTTTTAATAAATTAGTTGTACTTTTTCATTCGTATGATCAATCCGAACAAGGTGTACAAAGCGGATCGTTGTGAAAATCATTACCTATTTTCCTATAAAACTACAAGTCTCAAAGTTTAATCTTTTTATTTATAAAAGGAAGAACATAAAAAATAGTTGTACTTTTTCGTTTAAAAGTATGGATTTGTTGCAATATTTGTGATATTGTCGAAAATCGATCGTATATTCTTTCGAGTCAATAAAAGACGTACTTTTATAAAACTGATACTTTCACGAGTCGAGACGAATAAAAATGGAAAGTTGATATTTTTAGAAAGGTCATGCTGAAATTTTACAAACTTTATAAATGCGTCGAAAAATATACTTTTATTATCAAACTAATGATAAAATGAAGAATGACGTTAAGTGTCGAGTTTAGGTCAACATTTACGGTTATTGAGTCAACTTTGATGTGTCGGGTCACTAAAAGACGAAATACACTAAAAGACGAAATATACTAAAAGACAAAATACACTAAAAGACAAAATACACTAAAAGATAAAATACACTAAAAGATGAAATACACTAAAAGACAAAATACACTAAAAGACGAAAGATTTTCAAAGATGTTTCAAAATGTCAAGACTTGTCAAAACTTATAACTTTCGAAAGTACGTTTTGAAAAGGACACGCCGTGTCTACTCATGCTCGGATGATCAGCTCTTGCGTTAAACGTTATTTGTTGTACATCATTCTTAAACGACAACTATATGCTAGGTTGTCGCTAGGACCGTGAGATTCGTCTTCACTTGATT
>BQNB010078074.1:2815-24407 GCA_026074375.1 Tanacetum coccineum
TATGGGTTTAAACTGCCACATTAACACGTCACCATGTTGACCACAAGCACTTGCTGTTGGAAAATATGGTATAGCAAATATGAGTTTTGCTAACTTTGGACAACATTTAATATATGTAGATGTTATATATAATAATAGATGTTTGGGGCTTTGCGTTCTCCTCGAAGAGAGCTTCGCAACGAGCCAAACTATGTCCAAGATGGGTTTGGTTCCACTGAACTCATGCGCGACCTGCGGACACGAATGCAGCTCCGGTTGCTCACCTACGCGCCTATCTTTTTGCTTATGGTTTCGTTCCTGTCTTGATAGGGTTTCCAGAATATTCTTTAAATTCAAATGTTGAATATATCAACATTTCGAAAATCGTGTGTATAGGAACTCGGCTGAATTTCAGCAACTATCTTTGGCTTGTTGACCAAGATAGGGTTGCCTATATACATGACCATTCTCATTCATTTTTTGGCAGTCAAAAACCGAACTCCAAATAACCATACACAGCAGCTTTGAGCGGCCATTCCAGCAGTTACCGTCGATCATAATACTCGATCCTTTCCGTAATCTTTCAGGTCAGTTTGTCTAGTCCGGCTGTACAACAGCTTTGGACGTTGTACCCTGGGAAACAGACGGCGAATCTGTTTTAAGGGAATCGTGTTAAACACGAGCCTCGTTCTTTTACTGCTTTTATTATCTGTTGTTATTTCGGTTGATTTACTTGTTGATGATATTCGATCTGCACTAATAAAAGTATGCAGGTTTCCCAACAGTCTTAAAACAGATTCTGTTTACACAGAATTAAAACGCTTTTATTATTCGATATAATATTGTTAACAGGTTTATTATAAACTGTTTCTGTCGAAAGTAACAAAAAACAGATTTTATTCTGCGGTTTACAGATCCATAACGTTTTAATTAATTCTATATAGAAACCAGGATTGAGTTTCTATTAAACTGATATTATTTTCACTGAAACCAAGATTGAGTTTCGGTAAAACAGATCCGGTACAAGCAGATACCGAGAGATTACTGTTTGTCTAACGGTTTGTGTGTAATCTTTCAGGATGACTAACACTCAAACTCCTCCAACTGTTGTGAACACAACCGGTGCGCCGGTTACCAACGCAGTGGCTAATCATGCTGAGAAACCAGAAAAATTCAATGGTCAGAATTTTAAGAGGTGGCAACAGAAGATGTTCTTCTATCTCACCACCTTAGGCCTTGCGCGGTTCTTGAAAGAAACTGCACCTCAGGTTGAACCTCCTGCCGAAGGTCAATCCTCTAATGCACAGGCTGTGCAAGCTGTGGAAGCATGGAAACATTCAGACTTCTTGTGTCACAATTATGTTCTGAATGGTTTGATAGATCCTTTGTATAATGTGTACTGCAAGACCACGACTGCCAAAGAATTATGGGAGTCATTGGAACGCAAGTACAAGACAGAAGATGCTGGTACAAAGAAATTCGTGGTAGCTCGGTTTTTGGATTACAAGATGGTTGATTCAAAGAGCGTGGTCAGTCAGGTTCAAGATCTGCAAGTTTTGCTGCACGATATTCATGCTGAGGGAATGACTTTGAGTGAAACTTTTCAAGTTGCTGCTATTATTGAAAAGTTACCTCCAAGCTGGGTAGAATTTAAAAACTACTTGAAGCATAAGCGAAAGGAGATGAGTGTTGAAGACTTGGTTGTTCGTCTTCGTATTGAAGAGGACAACAAGCTGGCTCAGAAAGACACTTATACACCTGAGTCTGCCAAGGCTAATATGGTTGAGCATGCTGGGTCATCTTCAAGGTTTAATTCCAAGGGGAATAAGAAAGACAAAAGGAAGAATGACAAGAAGGGCAAAGGGAAGTCTGAGTACCTTGCTCCTAAAGCTGGGATTGTGAAACAGAAGTTCCAGGGGACTTGCTACAACTGTGACCAACCAGGTCACCGTGCTGCTAATTGCAAGATGCCGAAGCGGGTGAATCCACGTCAGGCAAATATGGTAGATGAGAATGTGGACATGATTGCGATGGTGTCTGACGTGTGTGCCATGATCTCTGAGGTTAACCTGGTAGGTACTAACAACAGTGGTTGGTGGATTGATACTGGGGCAACTCGTCATGTGTGTGCTGATAAGAGTATGTTTCACTCTTTCAGAGCGGTTGACAATGGACAAAAGTTGTATATGGGCAACTCTGCAACTGCTGATATCAAGGGTGAAGGAGATGTTATTTTGAAGATGACATCCGAGAAAGAGCTCAAGTTGACTAATGTCTTGTATGTTCCGGAGATTCGCAAGAATCTTGTGTCCGGTTGGCTGTTAAACAAGTTTGGTTTTCGTTTAGTCTTTGAGTCTGATAAGTTTGTTTTGTCTAAGAATCAAATGTATGTTGGTAAGGGTTATGCAGTGGATGCTATGTTTAAACTCAATGTAATGGTGGTCAAGAATGATATCAATAAAATGAACTCTTCTGCTTACTTGATTGAGTCTTCTAATGTGTGGCATGGTCGTCTTGGACATGTAAATTTTAATTCGATGCGTCGTTTAATTAAATTTAATAGCTTACCTAACTTTCATATTGATTCTAAATACAAATGTGAAACTTGTGTTGAAGCCAAACTTACAAGAACTTCTTTCAAATCGGTTAAGCGAACAACCGAACCACTTGATATGATACACACAGACATATGTGATTTGAAATCACTACCCACGAAGGGTGGCAATAAGTACTTTATCACGTTTATTGATGATTGTACCAAGTATTGCTATGTTTACTTGTTGAAAAGTAAAGATGAAGCTATAGACAAGTTTGTTCTATACAAAACCGAAGTTGAGAATCAACTTGGTAAGAAAATCAAGGTTGTACGAAGTGATAGAGGAGGTGAATACGTGGCTCCATTCGCCGAGCTTTGTGCGAAACATGGAATTAGACACGAGTTCACTGCTCCCTATTCACCTCAGCAAAACGGTATTGCCGAAAGGAAGAACCGTACCTTGAAAGAAATGGTTACTGCCATGTTGATCAGTTCTTGAACTGGCCAATGTCGAGAAATAGCAAGACTGAGCACCGTACGAATAGTGGCCGGTTTAACAACCGGACTAAAAGTCTCATCCACGTCAATACCTACAATTTGAGTGCTGCCATTCGCCACAAGGCGAGCCTTGTAGCGATTAAGACTGCCATCTGCATTATGCTTGTGCCGAAAGAGCCACAAGGAACGAACAATGTTCGCGTCCGGTGGTCTAGGGACAAGAACCCAAGTATTATTTTTAATTAAAGCATTATATTCATCAAGCATAGCACGATACCAATTTGGGTCACGAAACGCATTTGAATACGACTTAGGAATAGGGGAAATGGTGGAGACATTTAAAGTGTAACGTTGAGTGGGGCGATTAGTCCCGACACGATAGCGAGTGACCATGGAGTGAGTCGAGGCGGGATTGGGGTTGGTGTTTGTGGTAACCGCAGGTATAGAGTGAGTTGAAGCGGGTTGTGAGGGGGAGTTTTGGTTGAGTTGCGAATTTGGTAGTGGGCCGTGTATAGTGGGTTGGGTAGGAGAGGATATTTGGTGTGGGGTGGTGTTGGATGGAGGGTTGTTATTCGGTGTGGACTGAGTAGTAGTGTTTGGGCTAGGTGATGATATAAGTTTAGTAAGAAGGTGTTGTTGAATTATATTAGGGGAAGTGTCTAAAAATGTGTAAGAAGGTGGTTCATTAGGAGTCATAGACCCATACGGAAAAACCGTCTCATCAAATGTCATATGATGTGATAAGATGATTTTATCCGTATTCAAGTCCAGGCACTGATATCCACGGTGATTAGTCGGATATCCAAGGAAAATTGCAGGTGTGGCGCGTGGTTCAAGTTTGCGATTGGTGTTGATGTAGGGATAGCAAAGACAAACAAAAACACGAAGATCCACATAGTTAGGTTGTGTCTTGAAAAGACGAGTGTGAGGGATTTCATTATTTATGGCGCTGAAGGGTAAAAGGTTTAAGAGATATGCAGCCATGTGAAGTGCTTCAACCCAAAAAGTGGGTGGTAAGTGTGCTTGAAAGAGTAAGGTACGGATGAGGTTGTTAATGGTACGTATCATTCGTTCAGATTTGCCATTTTGTTGTGAAGTTTTAGGGCAAGAGAAGCGAATGGTAATACCATTTGACGCAAATAATTGGTGTAGGTCATTGTTGTCAAACTCGCCTCCATGATCACATTGCAACGATTTAATGTCTGTTTTGAATTGGTTCTTGACATAAGCACGAAAATGAATAAATTTGGACAATGCATCAGATTTATTTCTTAAAGGATAAACCCATAAATAATGTGAAAAATGATCAAGAAATAAAACATAATATTTAATACCCGAAACACTCGTAATTGGAGATGTCCATAAATCTGAATGAATAATATCAAAAGGAGACTTAACAATCGTTTTTGAGAGTGAAAAAGGGAGTCGCACGTGTTTGCCAAGCTGACACGCATGACAAAGCACGGGAGACTTCGTTTTATTACATGAAATTAAATTATTAGAAACTAAAGAACGTAACACGTCACTTCCAGGATGACCAAGTCGTTGGTGCCACGTTTGCTGACCGACCAGAAAAGCTTGAGGGTAGGATAGAGACGTGACCGGGTAGAGATCACCCGTGCTATCACATCGGAGGAGAATTTGACGAGTCCGGAAATCCTTTACAGAAAAACCAAACTCATCAAATTCAATAGTACATTTATTTTCACGAACAAATTGACGCACAGAAATCAAATTTTTGACAATATTGGGTGTGACAAGGACATTATTTAAGTGAAGTGGGCGGTATGGAGTAGGTAACGTGCTATGGCCCGTGTTGGTGACGGGAATAGATTTCCCGTCGCCAACAAGGACAGATGGATACATACGAGAATTAAAAATAGTACTAAGGTTATGAGCAGAAGAGTTAAGATGAGATGACGCACCCGTATCCATATGCCAGTTTGCATTGGCGGGATCCTGTAGTGTCATAGTATTGAAAGCAGTGGGTAGCACCGTTTCTTGACCTGTATTGCTCGATGTATTACCTGTATTTTGAACAACATTGGTAAATAGAGCCTGTTGATTTGGAGTTAGCTCATGTGTCATAAGTTGTTGTTGGGCCGAAGGTTGAGCAGGAACAATACGCTGACCCGAGTTGTTGAACCCAATAGGAGTGCGTGGAATGCTTATGGTAGATAACCCATATTGGGCAAGTAAAGTGTTTTGAGCTTGGAGAAGAGATAAAAGTTGTTGATGGGCTGCCAAATCAAGTCCTCTATTACAAAAACCATTTCCAGTATGCATGTTAGAGGTGTTTGTATGTGTGTTATTTTGAGACGAGTTGGAGCGTGTACCTGCGGAACGGGGCGAATCATGTATGTACCTGCAGGTGGCACCCCAACGACAAACACCTCGACCAAAGTTTTGACAGACCTTGGTCTTGTTATTATTACGATTATCAAGTTCCTTGTTGGTGCGTGTGTCTTGAACAGGACGCGGTGTCTCGGTTAACAGGACTTGAGGAGCACTAGAGTTAGTGCTTACTGACAATGAAGGAGACTTATTCTGAATCTGCATCTCCTCAGTAGAGACCATTGAACGCACGGTGGAGAGGTCGGGAAACAGTTCCTTGTGAGCTATGATTTGAGCAAGGCTTCCATACTTGTCGCTTAAGCTATTGATTGCATAGGTAACAACGTCGTCTTGGCTAACATCCAAACCAAGATCATTGAGTAATGTGACGATGGAGTCAATGTTCGAGAAGTACTCGTCGGCTGTTTGGTCACCCATTTGGATCATACGTAGCTCGCCTTTTAAAGCAACCACGCGTGTCCTTTTGTTGTCTTGAAAGATTGCTTCAATGGTGTCCCATGCGTCTTTGGCTGTTTTAGGGTTAGCTTTTATCAACCGTTTGCGAAGAGTTGAAGATAGTGTAAGAAAGATCCACGATTTAACGATGGAATCGGCTGTGATCCAATCGTCCGTGGGAGGTGTGGATGTGGACGACTGTGTGCTTGAGCCTTCGATGTGTTTGAGGACACCAAAGTTACTACAATGGCCTTTGAAGAAGTAACTCCACGTGGAGTAGTTGGATTCAGCGAGATCCAATTTTTCTGGTACAAGAGTGTTGATGTTGTGTACCGCATATAGTTTTTCAACCAAGGTGAGAGTAGGGGGTGCGGATGGTTGATCAGGGTTGGTCATGGTGTGTGATCGACTGTTAAATCGATAGGGATAGGATGTGCAGTCGACTGTTAAGTCGAGTGTGAGGTGCTAGGGTTTGCTTTTGTTTTTAGGGTTTGGATCGGCTATTTGGCCTGATACCATGTAGAATGATAGAAAACCCCTTTGAGTTATGATTTATTATTGACCACTATTTATAGTGGTAAAACCCTAATACCCTAAACCCACAAACGGGCTTGGGCCTATTTATTCACTAATACAAAGATAAATATGCCTTTGGGCCATGAAGACTAATCCGCTAACAAATTGAAATAAGTGTCTGTAAACGCAAAGTATTGTGTTTTAATGCATGGCTTTATCTTTCTTTGTTTGGTGGAGATCTACTCCTATGCTTACTGGAGATAGACTCCTATGCTAAGTGTCTTTGTTGTGTTTGTGCTAAGTGTCTTTGTTGTGTTTGGCAGAATTTTCTGTTCACAGCACTTTTCATTGTTATCTTTAATGTTGTTCTATGTCTTTTGTTAACTTAATATGTTGTTAGTTCACTTTGTAATGTTGTGTTGAGTTGTGTGTTTGTTGTCCTTTCTAGTCTAGTGCAATCTATAACCATAAAAGCCTTTAGATCAACTAATAGCGAAAGAAGGAAACGATTTACCCTCTCCCTAGTAACTTACGTCAACAAACTCATGAAAAAAAATGAAAAAGCGGCCCGCTGAATTAGGACCTTGGATTATTCTGATTGGATCTCTAACCGTCCCCGTACCGAAAAAGGATGGGAAGGACTTTTCTTTTAGAAAGCTAAACTAAATAAAGCCTGTCCCAAGGACGATTTCCCACTCCCAAATTGAGATGTCGGGGTACAAAACGCTGTCATTTATGGACGGTTTATCAGGATACAACCAAAGACGGTTGGCCGAGAAAGACCAAAAGAAGACTTCCTTCATCACGGGGCGGGAAACCTTCTGTGCAAAGGTCATGCCATTTGGCTCGGCCTAAAGAATGCCGGAGCAACCTACCAGAGGGCTATGACGGCCATCTTCCATGAGATGATGTATAGACTATGTGGATGACATAGTAGTCAAATCCAAGACAAGGGTCAATCACATAGAAGTCCCCCCGATTAGTCTTCGAGAGGCTTCAAAAATCAAAGAACACGGAGCGGTAAAATCAAACTCATGGGTTGGTTAAGCTGAGTGAACTGCCTAGGCGGTTGACTAGGCCTTTGCCTTGGCATATAGCCATGTTGGCCTTGATTTGGTGGAGACGGGCGAACCCGCTGAGACTGTGGTAAGGTTGCCTGAGGTGGTGGAGCAAAAGATACCTGCATACCTTGAGTTGATTGGGGAAGAGCTGGTTGTTGCAACATTGGTACGTAGGATTCCGAGAAGAAAGAGGCGGGCGCATCGAAGTTAGAGAAAGGGCTCTCACAGACCCCTTCATCCAATAAAAAGATATGGGATATGGCAGTCTATTGTCCTTCCAAGCTAAAATAACGAGTTCTTATTGCAGCAGGATTGTAGCGGTTGGCTTTCATGCAGGTAGCCGTAGCTTGAAGACGAGGGGCGGTGTGGTGTAAGGGTTATGGCGAGTCAAGCAATGATCGGAGAGGGAAGCTTATAGGCTAGCTAGGTTTTCTTTTTCACTGGCTTATGGTCTAAGGGTACCCTTTCCGCCTAACCATTGTTTAGAAAGTAAAAACAAGAATTATGAAATTGTTTAGACTACACTTTGCTCTTCGACTTCACTTTGTCTTCGTTTAGTCCAGTTCAAAGTTTAGTGCAGCCATAGGACAATGGCATTTTCTGATCTACCTTTAGCTAAGAAAATGAAAACTTTTACAAAAGCCCGTATTTCGCGACTGTAACAAATGCTTATCCGGTGCAAATCATTTATCCTACGCACGACGTCAACAAAACGAGGCATGAGAACCAAAGCGCAGGCAGGGAGAGCCGGGGCAACTACTAATTATTAACCGTTCTTTCAGTTGGGACTTTCAAGCAAGCCTTGCGAAGGCAGCCCCCTTTCTCGCGCATCAAAGACTTCATTTCCCGCAAGTGACCAACCGAAGCCATGCAATTTCTTATATTATAAAAGGAGTGCTAGAATGTCTTTTCAATTGTAGGGGCGCGTTAGCGCTAATATAAAGCAAAGGGCTTTTTCAGCTGGATCCAGAACGAATAGGAGATATATCAGTACGCCATCCACGGGACACCTTTCGTAGTGAGGGAAGTCCTCTGTTTTTAGGTTGACGAGCAAAATATTGCTTCAATGGTGTCTCATGCGTCTTTGGCTGTTTTAGGGTTAGCTTTTATCAACCGTTTGCGCAGAGTTGAAGATAGTGTAAGAAAGATCCACGATTTAACGATGGAATCGGCTGTGATCCAATCGTCCGTGGGAGGTGTGGATGTGGACGACTGTGTGCTTGAGCCTTCGATGTGTTTGAGGACACCAAAGTTACTACAATGGCCTTTGAAGAAGTAACTCCACGTGGAGTAGTTGGATTCAGCGAGATCCAATTTTTCTGGTACAAGAGTGTTGATGTTGTGTACCGCATATAGTTTTTCAACCAAGGTGAGAGTAGGGGGTGCGGATGGTTGATCAGGGTTGGTCATGGTGTGTGATCGACTGTTAAATCGATAGGGATAGGATGTGCAGTCGACTGTTAAGTCGAGTGTGAGGTGCTAGGGTTTGCTTTTGTTTTTAGGGTTTGGATCGGCTATTTGGCCTGATACCATGAAAGGTTGTGTATTTTCTGTGTCATAATGAGTTACAATGATATGTTTATATAAGCTAGATAATAGGCCTACATATAATACAAAGATAAATATGTCTTTGGGCCATGAACACTAATCCGCTAACATCAACCACCTACTTAAAGCTCTTATCACTTCACACCACCAAGCTTTGGTGATGAAAACCACCTCATGGTCAACTAGAGCTACCAATTCTGTCATACCATCATAACCATCAATGGCATATAGTGATCTTGCTTTCGAAAATAACTATCCTTTAGCCTGTTCTTAAATTGTCAAAAGAATTATTGTTCGCTATAATATCAGTCTTTTATATCTTTTACGCTTCAAACGATGTAACTTTGGCTCTAGATGTTTTAGTTTATTGTACTTTAACTGAATTATGATTCTTGCTATGTAATTACTCATTATATTTGCAATGGTATTTTTACGATTATTACAATACACACGTTTATCGTAACACAAATAAGACTTCATTAATACATAATTTGTACATTCTAAGACACCGCATAAACATACTTTAAAATCTTGATTATTACATTCTAGGAAATCCTTCAAAATAACAACTCCATTAACAGATGTTGCGTCTCCAAAATGGACGATGGATTCAATGAAGACGATGGCATAACTTTCTCATGCCATTAGACTTAACATGAGTCTGGCACTTCAAATTATCAAACTTGTCATCTTTACTTTAGCGATACAAACCTAACTTGGTGTATGGTTATCAAGACGTATAACATTCCAAATACTCGATAGAATGAAATTTCTATGATGTGGTTTTTGCATTATTCTTTTTGGTAAACTCAGTTCTTAATATTTATTGGGATGTATTTTGCATGATGTTATTTTTGCATTTTATAACGTAAACAACATCGATGTATATCTCAATGGGTTAAAATAAGTGATGTGATGTGAGTACTAATTTTTTTGTGATTTAGCTTGAGCTATTTTCCCTGATATTGTTCTAATTCCATCACAGTGTCGTCATTTTTGTATAGCGATACGTTACGATACATATTGGTACTAACAATTTGACTAAACTGCCTCTAGTGTCAAGGTTATAGAATGATCGCCATCATTTTTCCTGATACTTGTATTTTAGGTTCTCAAGATAGATAAGTGTGGGATTTGTGTGTGATAACTTATAGCTTTTACAACAATATTATTATTAAGTTTTTTGAATGTTAAGTTTGTATGCACAATTAACTCAAATAGCTTGTGAAATTAAATACAGCACCATTAAAAAGTTATTCGGGTTATTAATAATCAAGGAACTATTACAACGATGAACTAGATAAACAATTAAAGATGAAGTAGAAGAAAATGAAGTTGAACTGGACATCGTAAGATAAAATAACTATTATACAGATGAACAATACAAAGAATTATTAAAAGGATGAACTATTAGTTCTTTCAGTGCAGCTTGTCGTGGCAAATTGCATGGCAGGTGTTCTAGTACCAAATTATCTCACTAAAGGAGGAGCATCGGGACAGTGTTGTCTCACGTAAGAAGAGTCGCTTTTACAAAATCAAAACGATGTTATTGCACATGGACTTTAAGCACCAACACGGTCTCAATAACGCTTCCTGGCTAACATTTGGAAGAGTTTTCACAACAAAAGGTTACCCCGCACCATGCATCTCTTTGAACAAACCCAAATGTTGTCTAATCATGAAAGGTTTATTATTTTGTAGATGACTGCACCATACCATAATATGAATGCTCTAACTCTTCGTTCTCTGATTGAGAAAGAGAAACTCAATGTATCCAATTTCTTTGACTGACACAGAAACTTGAGGATTACCCTTAAGTATGAAGGAAAGTTGCATCACATTGATTTACCACTCCTTAAACCTCTTGTTGCCACTGCCACTCTTGGCAAGTCGCTGCTTATCAAGCTTTGCTTGCTGAGCAAGATAAAGTTGTGATGCTAATGTTAGCATGCACGACGTCCGAGCTCTAAAAAGAGATGGAGAATCACAATGCACATGATATGATCAAAGAGCTTAAAAACATGTTTCAAACTCAAGCCAACCAAGAGTTGTATGACACTCAAAGGCAGCTAAATGTAAGATGAAGGAGGGTCAATCGGTGAGCTATCATGTTTTGAAGATAAAGAGCTACATCGACAAGCTAGAATGTCTTGGACATACTTTGCCACATGTTCTTGAGGTTAATATCATATGGGTCCTGCCAAGTATTCGACAAATATTTCATGAACTATAACCATGAGGGAGATACTAAATCTCTCCGGAGAACTAAATTCGATGTTAAAATGTGAGAAGAATGTGCCATCCAAGAGTGTCGTGTCAAGCTTGCACATGACAAGGGAACGTGCAGTGAATAAGAAGTCCTAGAAAAAAAAAGGAAAGGAAGGTCCAAAGATAGGAAGAAAGTTCTATCGCCCCCTAAGAAAGAAAGCATAGCAAAGGATGCAGAGTGCTTCCATTGGGGAAAGATAGGACACTTGAGAGGAATTGTCCCTCTTACCTTGCTGAGTTGACGCGAGGCAAGCAGACAAGCTCGTTAGTGAAATCAGGTTTGTTCATGGTTGAACTATTTGTTATCTCACCTAATTCCTGAGTATTTGATACAGGCTGTTCACCTTTGTAATAATGTGTAGGGAGACAGAAGTAGCAAGAGACTGGAAAAGGGTGCCATTGTGCTACATATGAGAAATGGGAAGTTGAAGACATAGGAACTTCTTTTCTTAATGTACCTAGTGGCATGGAACTTTTTTTAGAACAATGTCATTACACACCTACTATCGCTAGATGTGTTATTTCCGTCTCTTGTTTGAGAGATGCTGTTTTTGAACTTGGAATTAAACATTATGGTATTTCTGTTTCAAAGAATAATATTTTTAATGCATTTCCTCAGAATGACATTTTTGAAATAGATGGTGTGATCTCCAATTATAAAATATGTGGTTCATGTTACTAAGTGAACCAAATATGATTTGAATAAGACCTACTTGTGGCGTTGTCGCCTTGTTCACATAAACAAGCAACACATCAAGAAACTTCAAAGTGATGGTATTCTTGAGTCAACTGGATCTGATTCATTTGACGTGTGCCAGCAATGTGTATGTGGCAAGATGACAAATAACCCTCTTTCGGGCATAGGAAATAAGGTTGAGGATCTATTAGGACTAATATATACTTATGTGTGTGGCCCATTAAGAGTTCCTACACGAGAATGGTGATACTTACTTCGTAACATTCACTGATGAGTTTAGTTGCTATGCTTATGTCTATCTGATTAAGCATAAACATGAAGTCTTTAAGACTTTTGTGACATTTCAACGCGCAGTTGAGAATCAACTCGACAAGCTTGCGATCAGATCGTAAAGGTGAATATCTAGTAAGGAATTTTTTGATCATCTCACTTACAATCACAGTAACTTGTGTTTTTTTATATTGAAATTTATATAAATAACAACAACATACATGTTCTTTTAAAATTAAATAAAAGATTTTGATAGTATAAAGTCTAAAAGTTATTATGTAAACATACAAAAGTCGGGATTGCTGACCCGCAATCGTTGGCCCAACCCGACTCCGACCCATCTCCGACCCGTTTATAGAATTGACCCATAAACTCACCCCCTTATTATATAGTCTTACCCGATCCATAAACCTATCCTTCTTATTGTTTACTCGATCTGTTACATAAACCAGATCCCACCATAAACTCATCCCCTTGTTTATTAAATTTATAAAATTACTAAAAACCATAAAAACAGATAAGTTTAGTTAAATCCATATATATATTTATCCAATAGTATCGGGTAGGGATGATTAGTGCCACAAACTACAAACCACAGGGATGATTTTTGCAGTTTACTCTATTTATTATGTTAGATGATGTTTATATAGATTTAACCAAATTTGTTTCAACTTTCACTTTCTATTGTCCAATAAGATGACTTTATTTTTCCTACATAACAAAATGATACACTTTTAAAACAGACCGCGGATCGAATCGGACGGAGAAAACAGCCCGAACCGGACCAGACCGAACCTATTTCAGTCCGATCCTCGGTCTAACATTTTCCTTATTTTCGGTCTTCGGTCCGGTCCAGTCCGATTCGTCTTACAAAAAACCCGACAATTATGCCTTGTTGGACCGGACCGGACAGAAGACCGAATCGGACCAGACCATTTCGGTCCTGTCTTCGGTCCAGTGTTTTGACCAAGGTCCGTTTCGATCCGGTCCGGTCTTGATCGGTCCGGTCTTGATCAGTCCGTTCTTGTTTTCGGACCGTGAGCACCCTCCTCCTATTGGTTCAATTTTAATTGTTTGAACACTTTTATTTTTGCTTTTTGAAAATCTCTATGTGATAAAACTAATAAAAAGTTAATTTCGGGAATGAAAGAGGAAACTGGCACAAATGTTGAGAACACAACTTTATTGACCCAATTAAGGTTTTAAGTACTGGGTGCGAACGGCTATGTCAAACACAAACGATAAAAACTGATAATCAATAAGGATGAAAGCGTACAAAAGCGGACAAATCGTATGAAAACGTATAATAACGTCGGAGAAAAACGGACAAAAACGAAAAACGGATAAAAAAGCGGATGAAAACCTACGAAAACGTATAATAACGTCGGAGAAAAACGGAGAAAAACGAAAAACGGATAAAAAAGCGGATGAAAGCGTATGAAAACCTACGAAAACGTATAATAACGTCGGAGAAAAACGGACAAAAACGAAAAAAACTTACCAAACAGATAATTTTTTTTAATTAATAATATACAAAAATAAAATATTGGCCGATAATAATCATAATAATAATATTATTAATAAAATTTAAAAAATTAAAAAACAAAAAAAATTAAAAAATTAATTAATTTTTTTTGCAAAATACATCCCTGTGGTTTTTTTACACAATACATCCCTCGTAAGAAGATAACGGAAAAATATTTGCATCGTTCGTCCTCAGGGATGTATTGTGGCAAACGTTTGTCTAACGAATGATGTATACTGCCAATAGTTTCTGACAGAGATGTATTATGTGAGAAAGTTGAAACCACATGGATCTATTTTGCATTTTACTCAACACAAACACTAAAATATGGTTTAGCAACATTATAATAAGGCTTAGCAAGTAAGTCGTGACGTGCATGTCATGTAACCCATTGGCCATTAATTATATCGTATTAAAAAATTGAAGTTATTGAAGGCTTTCATGGCTGTTTCTAAAATGATGCTTTTCACTACAATTGGTTATATGAAACAGGTTAATAATTATTATATTGTTGGTGCATATCAAGTTGCTGTTTTTTTAAACATTACATACCAAGTTGTCAATTATTATCCGATCATATTTAACTACTATACGGGTAACTGCGTAATGCGGCGGCAAGTACTCTGTGATTATATTTTACGGCGAGCAAATGTTATTCGGTTAAACGTTTTTCTAACAACAACTGTACAAATGAATGATAATTTAAATTAAAATAACTTTAAGCAATAACAATGCAAAGCATTTAATATCCAAATACGAAAGAAATGAACATATAAGTATCATCTTTGAAACATAAGTTAAAATAGACTGGTACCCGTGCGTTGCGGCGATGAGTTCCCGTATAATTAAATCTTTCGGCGAAGGGCTATGCGAGGTTCAAGGACCAGAAGAACCTTTGATGGCTGAATCTATTGTGTGTGAAGTATGATTAGTTTGCGTTGTAGCTTTTTTATTCTTTCATAAACAATGAGTTCTTTTTAGGCGACAACGAAAATAAACTCATCAAACTAAAGAATACAGAAAGCAAAACTCAAAAAAATGAAATCTATACTTAAAAGTTAAGATACCTTTTTTCGGCATCACCTTCTTCAACAGTAACTATCATCACCGGCATAACCAACATCGGCCTTTTCCATAATCCACCTAGTAGATCGTGTTAACCCATCAAGTATCAGATCAACACTTAGCAGTAGGACATTATAGAGAAACAACAAGAACAAAAAAAAGTAAAGCAGAGATAATATTATTACCATTCGAAATCTCCATCTTGACATCTTCATTTTCACTTTTAAACAACTACAAAACTACAAAAAAAGATCACACGTTAAAAGGGAAGCAAACAAAAAAACTAAGAACACTAAGAGCATATTGATCTAAACATTAAAAACCCTAAAGAAACTCACATCAAAAGGTGCGAGTTTGTGTTTTTAGGGTGAATGAGAGAAAGTTTATGCTTATAAGATTGGGTGTGGATACTTTTTATATTGAAATGGGATGTTACAGTTCATATGATTTAAATGAGTTGTTAACCTTTTGGGCTGTTACAAATTATAATTAATATGGTTTTATAGGCTACATTAATATTGTGTGTTGTTACAAATCTTTCTATAACAAGAAATGTGTTGTTCTTAAAATTTTAAGACTTCTAAAATTAGAATGGGCTAAATGCTTTATAAAGTGGTAGAGATTTAGCGATGGTTATTAATAAAAGTATTCACAATGCAAGCTTTAAAAAATTGACTTTTTCGATGAGGTATAGTCTCCCCAGAGCGTCCGAAGGAAAAACATAGCTAATCACCTCTGCTAGACTAGCACGGCCTAAGCCAGACACGTACTCCGAAGAAGCTGATGTATCAAAGGATAAATCAGGTCCGAAGTCACTAGTCCCGTGCCGGAGTAGCAGAACCTAAGGACAATCCGACATAGTATAGTACTAAGTCAGGACCACTGTCCTTAGGCTAACATACAAACGACAACTGGGTCAGCGAGCAAAGAGGAGGTACCAGCCCAGCGACTGCCACACTGATCCTAGACGATAACCGTCATTCTCGTGTCGTCGGGTAAGACTCGAGTAGTATAAAGAGGGGAGCCCATTCCCTCGGGAAGGGACACACATACATACTTCGAACAATACTTTTCCCTTACATTTCTCTTCGCAATTATCTCGTACTACACATACTAACTCTCACACCATAGTTGGTCCCGGACTAAAATCGTGGGGAGAGCTAACGGTGTTCTTTCTTAATTTCAGCTAGGATACGAATGAGAGACCTTCGAATAAGCCAAGATGAACCAGACATTCACAAAGATTGAGGCCCATTTGCTAAGCCCAATAGGCCCATGTAAATTTACCTCAACATTGGCGCCATCCGTAGGACCGGCATTCCAATCTGCTTGAGCTTGAAAAAAGCAAAGACATGGTTGACTCGCAACTATAAGGGGAAGGAGCCCAAAGGGTGGAGTTGGAAGGTACTAGAATGGGTTCACGAGAAGGACCCTCTAAACTAGCCCAGCTGGCCTAAACGACTCCTTCTTCGGCTTTCATCAAGGAAAACACTAACATGTTAAGAACGATGATCAAGGAGCATGACCAGTAGGCCAAAGCAAAGGCAACTCCAAAGAAGCTCTTTTACGGTGATTTCGGTGAAGAAGATTTGGACATCTTAGGGACAAAGGTCATTTTGAAACGACTCTTCAATGAATCCTTCGGCACATCCGGAACACGAGATGGATCCCGTTCCTCAGGAAAGAGCCAAAGAAGTTTGTCCAGAAGCAGGGTGTCATCACATTTAAGGAGGTCCGAGAGGCTGGAGAACAGAAGCAAGTACAAAGCAAAATCCAGGGAAAGAAGAACCAAGTCTAGAGGGAAAAGGTCCAAGCCCAAGGAGGCAAGTCCGGACACCGACTATGAGGAAGATTCAGAAGATACCTGTGAGGATCTCATCACCCCCTACAAGAGACCTAAACCCACCCCTTTCACCATAAGGATCACTCGTTTCAAGTATCATGCGAAAGCCAAACTTCCAAGGAACGTGAAGGTGTATGAAGGTAGTAAGCATCCAGAGAATCACCTAGGCATCTTCTCGACTGATGCGGAACAGGAGGAATGGCCCATGAAAATTTGGTGCAAGATGTTTGATGTGTTTCAAAAGCTTTAAATTTATAAAACTAGAATTACACCAGTATAATAGCACACAAGGGTAAAAGTATAACCCGCGTATGTAGTATAATCTTTTTAGGTAAGACCAGGTCGTTCCACGGGATTGGGTATTCTTAGAAAAAGTCGATAATTTTATGAAAAGGGGATTATCTTATAGACTGTCATGATCTAAATATAATGGTTTGATTCAATGATATAAGGACATATTTGGTTAAGGAACAAGAAACATTATGGATAAACTTGAGTAGATGAATGATTCATAAATGTAATTATAATCGATTTAAGAATGCTTAGTTACTTAGAAAGATTATCTATTGTTCATAATGAAAATCCCTTTCGGCCTTTATCTTTTATTATGAAAATGCTTTAAGTGTGATTCGTGTTTGATAATGAGTACTATAAACTTTCTAAACCAAGTTCGTTAGACATGTGGTTTAGCGTTAAACCCTTTTGTACTTAGGTTAATGTCTGTTTACTTAGCAAATCCTCACAAGGCTAAGGTCTAGTTGTCATAGGGAAATCAATCACTTAACCGAAGTCTTTCGACCTATATCCGGGATAAGTGGTGATCAAACGAAGATTAAAGAGTCTAAGTTCAAAAGAATCAAGCTTATATTATTCATATCAAAAGTTCATTCAAAAAGTCAAGTTTGATCCATAATAATCATATAGCTCCTAACTAAACATGTTAATCTACTCAACAATCATAATAACAACACATATAACAATCATGATAAATCTAACATTCATATTATCAAATGATAGAAACATGTTTTTACCAAATTCCAAGAGTAAAGGTTCCAAATCTTACAACTCCTTCTAAGAATAAAGTAACACTTGACTATAGTAACACTAGAAACTCCAACTTTCTGAGATTCATCTATGCTTCACTTCCTTCTCTACCTGGAAAGTGATGAAGGTGATGGTTAACCTTCAAAAACCTCCTTAGAACTACTAAGATCAATAGGAATTGAGATATGATGATTGAGAGATGAAAAATGGGATGATTTGTTCTCAAAATTTGTGTCCTATTTATATAGTTGAAGGTAGTAGCAGGTACAATGATTAGGCAACTCAAGAGTTGCATAATACTTATGCTCTTGATGATATTTCTGTAAATGATGCTGAAAGTGCATCGCACTTGGGAAAAAGTGTGCCGCACTTGGTGTGTAATTGAATGGCATTTATTTCATCTTGAAGTACGCCGCATAAAATAAATTATGCGCCGCACTTTTGCCTCGTTCATTAACTCCTCCTTAGATTCTCTTCTAGATTCTTCGTGTAACGACCGTTAGTGCATTTAACTGGATTTCTTTGCATCGTTAGTCCTTTCCGTCACTTTTGGTCCTGAAATGAATATTACACAACAAACAAGCAAACTTTGCAATATTTCATGCGTTAACGTATATATTTAGTGTATTTTCGAGGGATATTTTATGTATATTTGGAGCGTTATCAAATCCCCTCATACTTAGCTTATTGCTTGCCCTCAAGCAATCAAAGCGAAAGAATTTCGTTTGGTAAAACAAATTAATGATCACAAGCATAGATAACGCGACAAAGCAACTCACGAATTTTTATAGATAAGATTCTTTTTCACACTCGCTCAATTTGGTAAAATAGATAGTAAACGGAAGTCACTCATACGCGCAGTCATGAAATGTTCAAATTACCATAGGCTTGTACAAGAAACTAAACTTCACCGACATGGCGTAAGCACCAAACATAAACATCAAAAGAGGTAATATTATTTAGTGATAATATTTATTATTTGTAGAAAAAGGTTTATAAGTAAATCATAATCCACATTATCCGTAATTTAACTAACTATTCACTTATATCATTCCCTCCTTTTTTAATCATGATAAATCACTTCACATGGGAAAAACTTGTTTTCCCCCGAACTTAAGATAAACACACTTATTTGCATATAATAGCAACATTTAAGCTCTTTAATTCAGACGGATAAAATTTCAGATAATTTAATTAAAAATCTTTTCGAACAAAATCATTAGTTACTTATATTTATATTTTTATCACCTCTTAATCAGTAAACGTTTATAACATGCGAACGTATTCCTACTGCGGTCTCATAAAGATTTCAAGTACAAGTTCTAGAATTAACAAATCACCGGCACACTCATATAATTTAAATCGATACCAATACTCTAGAAAAGGCGACAAAACTAAAAATACACAGCCGTGACGACGGATGAGATATTTGTAATTGCTCACTCCTTAACTCGAGAAAGCTAAAGATAAAATCATCTTAGGTATCAAAGATGGATACCTGAATCCTTAAGATCTAATCCTCACAATTTTTCTGGGTAGAATAAATTGGCTAGTAATGTTATCAATCTAGAGTCAGGTTGCATAAATGTGATCAATAAAATGTTATTTTAAAAAAAAAATCTTTAAAAATTTTCCTTAACTTTTCAGAATTTTTCCAGTTTATCTCCCTCATACTTAATATGAGCATTGTCCTCAATGTGAAAATATTATAGATAAAAGATAAACTGAAAAAGTAAAATAATACTTTTCAATTGTGATTGATATTCTGAATCTTTTTTTCGCGCCAATTCGTCTCGCGCCTTTTCTTCCTTTTCCTGTTATGAATGTAGACATTGCATAGCACATGAAAAGTAATAATATTCCTAATAGATTAATAATATAAAGTATGATAATATTGTTTTAATGCCAACAGAGGCATTTTACACACCATAATAATAATAATAATAAAGTTTTGAAAGAAATTGTTTTCAGAACATAAGTGACCCAAAACATGCGGTCACACAACCAACTTGTGCCATCTCGACACTACTCGTCATCATCCTGCTGCTGATACTGTGGTGGCGGAGGCTGGTACTGCTGATAGTACTGGTCATACTGCGGCTGAGCATAGCCAGGTGGGTTGTAGGCTCCCTGCAGTGGAACACTATAAACCCCATCCATATGCTCAAACACTCCATGATACCCTGGCGTATCTCCATCCGCTCTATCGTATCCTGGCGTATCTCCATCCTACCCATCCTATTATATAAATCCTGTGTAGATGCTCTTGAAGGTCTAGGAATACCAACTCTAGGAACTCCCGGCTGTGGATCTTTTAGAATAAGTTTACCCTCAGAGTCGATCAAATCTCTAAGTGTAATCGTATCCAGATCTCTACAGTAAATTAGAGCACTCAAACTCCTTACCACATCCTCTGTCAACACCCTGCACTTCCTAGCAAGCTTTGAAATAAACTGACCACAACAAATTTGACTCTCTTTCTGAGTCCCAACTCCTTTCCTCTTCATCCATTTCGCAATCACCCAAGCTACATTTGCATACCCATTTTGGTGTCTAGCATCAAACATACTCAGAAGCCATAAATCATTCTTCTGAATCTTGTCATACCCAGTCGTCCTTTGACACAAACCATAAGTGATCATTTTGTGGATCACCCTCAAAATTGGGTTCCTGATAGTAGAAGTATGACTCCTAGACAAACCAAGGTTATCCTCTCGACTAATGCTTAACCAATAATCCTGAGCGTTAAAATTATCATCATTACGCAAACCTCCTTCAAAGTAAACATTAAAACCTTCTTCCTCTAGCTCAACCGCTTGATATAGTCCCAACCTTCGAGCAAACTCCAACAAGGTTAAATTGTGAGCTCGTCCACCCAGTCTAAACTTGATAATCTTCTTCGACTGTAATTCATCATCAGCACACACTTCATCAAACTCATAAGTAGAATAAAACTCATGGCAAAGCTCGGCATAAATTGGCTCATTGATATTAAAAGCTCTAATCCAAGCCACTGAAGTAAATATCTCTTCATCCGATCCAGCTTCACGCAACCTAATTCTTAACATGTCATCAATCTCTCCATCACAACCCATTCGGTTCAGCACATCCCAATTCACGACACAAGGTGAGTAAATGTGTCTAGGAAGCAATTGGGCCAATTTAGTGTTGTACCTAGACTTAGCTTCTCGGCTACATCCTTCCCATAGCAAAAACTCGTGGTGAACTTGTGGAAGTAATAGTTCTTCTACTGTTTCGTGTTGTCTTGGGCATTTGGATCTTGATGATCCGGCCTCATTATCGTGTGTTCCTTGGGTTTACACATAAAAAAATCAACAATAAAGTTATAGTTGTGTTAGAAATGATTTAGCATGATTAGTGAGTGTTTCGATGGTTTTAGGAACATTCTGTAACTTTCTGATGTAAAATGTGCGGCGCACTTCCTTAAAGTGCGGCGTACTTTCGGGAAAATAGGTAAAGTGTGGCGGTTTTAGGGCAAAATCGGCGTACATTCCGGGCTAAAAATAATAATTTTGATTTTTTTATCATTTTCCGATAATAATTTTAATCATAAATCATAATATGAACAGTGCACTTTCAGATTTAATCAATATCAAGCATGCATGAGTTAAACGACTCCTAAATATCATAATTCTAAGGGTTAATTGTTCATATAAAACATGGATTAAGGCTTTCCTAATTTAATTATACTTAACCCTAATAATCAAGAAATTAAACAAGTTAATGATAAGCAAGTCTAAGGAATGAAATCAACATACCCTAGGAATGATTAGAAGGTTGGTGGATTGATTTTTGAAACTTTTCCTTTGTTTTTGTGAGAAACCCGACAGTTTTGTGTTTGAGGGTGTGTGTTTTTTTATAATGACTCAGAATCGTGTTTAGTAAGTTTATTTTTGCAAAACTGCTCTAAAGTGCTGCGTACTTTTACCTT
>BQNB010078075.1:1924-30654 GCA_026074375.1 Tanacetum coccineum
CTTTGCCATATTTGCAAGAAGACATTAAATAAAAATTAAGTGCAGCAGATCAAGTTATTTGAATTAAATCTAGGCATGAACATGAAAGACATGATATAATTCAAAAGTGTAACCCTAATGCCAAAACGAGTTGACTCGTGATGCCACTGTTGGGATTTCATAATTTAGGTAACCTGTTTAGCTACGAGTACGCAACGGATTGAATCTAGTTAAGGCACATAAGATTAACACTAAATAAAAGGGAAGTAAACTAACCTTTAAGCTTAAGATCCTGAAAACGACTAAAGCGACTAAAGTAAATCGCCTCTATGGTTGCTCACACAAACACGTCAACCGAGTACGAGTTGATTGCTAGTCTACCTTCACTAATCCAAACACCACGTGTCTTGAATTAATTACCAAACGCACCCGTGAGTCTTGCAATTGAAAATCAATTGAAACCCTAATTAGGGTACGAATAAACATCAAAACACATAGTTCTTGTTAATGTATCAAGTCAATCAAAAGTGAAACCACTTGGTTCCACTTTTGCCGTGATACCAAGAAGAAGACAAAGGATAAGTAAAAAATTGTGACTTTAATTTTCATACATCAATATATAAGTTACGTGAATATATATATATTGCATGTATCACATGCATACTATATGGACTTTAGTTTCTAATGTGTCAAACTCAGAAAAGAAACGAATAGGGATTTGTTGTGATATTAGTGTCGTATAGTATGAGTGGATTTTTTTATTGTGATGGAATAAATAATGAGAGTTAGGGGGTTTGTTTATATAGCCATCAAACCCTAGTTATAGATAAACTAGGATATCCTCATAATCCTTATCAAAATACAATACTTATCCCTTGTCTCTAAAATTTATCCCAAACCCTCTTCTAGAAGCTATATGGGTTGGTCAACAAGTGACACCCACAAGGTTCGGGTTTTGTCAATTTTAGTCCCTTCGATTCATATTTAAATATATTGTTAAGCTTAGTTAAACAATTAACGTAATTAACAACTATTTAAATAATTATATCGTGAAGTAAAACATACTCTAAGTGTTTAACGCGTGTGCCCCCAATAGGCTCACATATTCGTAACGTATATGTGCTAGCCGACTACCATAACCCAACAGCTCCCACTTGGGAGTTGGAGTAGCACCTAACACTTATACCTATAATTGGCAAAGTCTAGCAACCCACACAATTATTTTTACGTTAGGAATATTATGAGATAAGAGTTTCAAGAACAATCTCAGCTTATTAATGGTTAGTTTATGACTACCTTATTCAGGATAACGTTTGACTTAGACTCAAAAAATTGATATCTACACATTGCAAAACTTGCTTGCATCTCAAGTCTAAGGACGACTTTTAAACCAGTATTCGATATTTACTCATGACGATGATCCAAAAGTAAATATTCGAAGGTTGGGTATTCAATATGCATCTCTTGTGAATACACATAAGTTTGGTGGGAACAATCTATATATTCAAAGAATACAACCAACAATCACATTTGTCTTATGTAATAAATATTCCCATATTGTTAACCGACAATGGACATATTTAGAATGATAAATCAATTAAGGATTAAACATGCAAATATAGGATAACAATTATTATATGTATGAATGACAAATACCACGTATCTTCATTCATCAGAAAGTAAAAATTGTCTTACAATCCCAATTATCTAAATACTAAAAACAGATATGCATAAGACTAATTTAGTAAGTTGAAACCCAATGTATCCAACATGATCAACTTTTTCTGTACAAGAAAGCTAAATAGTCATATGAGTAAACTTTTCGAATACTTGTTTTAAATTCACATATTGTGAATGATTTGAATAATAAGATGAGTGTCTTATTGTTCACGTGCATACTATTGCAAGAGTCATAGTATGGACAAGGTAATAGTACCTTTTATTGGGTATTTGAAGTCAACAATATTCCTATCTCAGACAGTCATCTTTACAGTTTCTTAAAATGTAAAGTATTCTCATTCTTTAATGTGTAATGCAACAATGCTCTTAGCTGAGCATATCTAGTTAGTAGATTTATCACAAAAGATGAAATCCTACTTTAACTATGATTGATTATTCCCTAGCATCATGTATACACAAACAATATTATGCCTTATATAATTCGTAAACATTTATTTTAAGAGTCATGTAATCACTCTTAATTAGATACTGTTGTTATATGTCATCTAAACACTCTCAATTAGATACTGTTGTTGTTAGCTCATATTGATCTTGTGCAAAACTAACAACGAGTCTCATACAAAATATAATTTATATATACATGATGAATCCTTAGTTAAAAAACACAAGTTTTCCATCCATGCATTAGATTAACTCAAGTGAAATATATCATTTAAGACTTGCTTCAATGATGTATTGCATTGTGTTGGACTTAATTTCTGCATATGTTTATTTCATTAAACATTTATTCCAAGGTCGTTTATTTTATTTCCTAAATTCTCAAGTGAAGTTTCATTCCAACCTAAGGAATAATATCTAGCTTTGATGGAATGATGCTTTCAATATGTTACACAACATATGAATTTTAAGAAAAAACATAGTGCTCCTACTTAATGTCAGTTATACTCACGAGTTATCTTAATTTAATCAGAAACCATATTATAATTAAACTTATGATCTCGGCTCCTAGATGCATGATCTAATCTACACTTGGATTCTTTTATCTTGTATACTTTATAAAGATTATTTTAAACTCATAACCCCTTTTGATTACAAACCGTCCTCGCAAAAGGTAATTATTAAGGAAAGAGCTATGATCCTTAATTCGCCATATGTCAGATTCAAGAAAAACCTGTATGACAATTAGTTATCTTTATATAATTAATGCGTGTAGATAAGAAAGATTTAATCATATTCAATTGCTTGAGTAAAATTAAAAACTCTTGTCCTCAATCAGGCATTAATATGTATACAATTTTGTCCTTATGAGCCTTTCTTCAAAAGAAACTCATACTAACCTTATATTTTTCTGTTTGGTAAAGAATAACAAATGATCAAACTGGCACACCCCGTAAATTTTAGGTCAATATTTTGAACTTTTCCGATCATTATTTTTGACTTTTATACGTTACGTTTGAAAAACGTCATCGGACGCGTTCCGACTTCGGATTTTGAT
The DNA here is from genome assembly GCA_026074375.1 of Tanacetum coccineum. NCBI lineage: Eukaryota > Viridiplantae > Streptophyta > Magnoliopsida > Asterales > Asteraceae > Tanacetum > Tanacetum coccineum. The sequence continues at coordinate 5,079 of BQNB010078075.1, forward strand.
TAGTTTAGACATTATATGAGTTATTTTATCATTTCTAAGTGTTTTGTAGTTTACGATCACTTCCGATAATTATTTTTACGTTTTAACGTTTAATTTGCGTTTTTCGCGTCTTTGACCTAACAGAACCCCAAAAACTTACCACATTTGCATGTAAACTCGAGTTATCATTCATAACATGTCGTAACATAAAAAATTTCTTTCATATCCCCCCTCCTTATTAATTTCGGATGCCTAAACCAAACCAAATCAACCATAAGTCTTGAAATTAAATCAAAGGCATCTTATTTTAAAAAATCCACCCATGTGTGCATGTAAGATGAGAAAGTGACATATGAGCTAGTCCCCTTCATGCACAAGGAATCCCATTTGACTTATGCATGCAATACTTGATCACATGTACACCATTTGACCAAAACTATAAACCAAAACTTGTTATACTTGAAGCTTGATCCCAAAATTGAACCATTTAGTCCTTGTGGGTGAGTTTCGGCCGAACAAAGCACACACACACTCTTGTGTGTGTTGGACACTTAATACTACAAACCAAGGAACCCTAGACCACCCTCTTCCCTATAAATATCATGTTATAACACATACTAGGTCATTTCATATTTCCAAGCCTCGTCAAAAAAATCTCTCATCGCTCTTTCTCTCTTTCTTGCTCACGGCACACAACAAACACCCTATTAGGGTTTCTTTTTCTTGATTTCCTCTATGTTTCAAGAAAGCAGAACATGTCAAGTATACGTTATAAGTCTTTGAATAATACAATAACTCTATGTTCGTATGTTTTAAGAAAGCAGAATATGTCAAGTACACGTTATAAGTCTTTAAATAATTCAAGGACCTTATTGTCCATGTCTTAATCAATAAGACATAATAATTTTACTACTTACTTTATGTTATGAGTCATTGATAAATCAAGGACTTTATAATTATGTCTTAACAAGAACATAATTATTCTAACTAAAGTAATTATGAACACAAACTCTTGAGTTCAATAGTAATTTCAAGTTAATTTTGTAGTTCATAATTAAGATTATTTAATTTAACCATAAGTCTATTGACTAAATCATGTAGTCAAAATGTTGAAGTAGCTTACTATTATATCTTGACAATTAATTGTCATAGGACAACAAAACCCTTGTGTGTTCAAGTCCAAGTAGAATGATTAGCTTTCTTACCTTGCGGTCAAGAGAAACCAATAATCATATTGTTATATGCTGTTCCTTGCACACACTTAAGATTTCTCCCACTTGTGTACATGACAACATTATTTAATACAATACGACAGGCACTCGAAAGTATAAACAATATGATAGTGTAATAGATATTACAAGTAGATTTCGAACCATAACGTTTAATAAGGAATTGTGGATTATTATTCTATAGATAATTTTCGGAAAGCAACACCGGAAAGGCAACGGCTTATCTATAAAATAAAATGTAATTTTCCTTAAACTACGGTCGTTCATATTCGGAATGTAATGGATAATTACAAAGCAAGCTAGAAATAATATGGGTAACTAACAAAGAAATAAATCTTGTAGCTCCGACTGAAATTGACATCATAACATGAATGTCATTTCAGTAGTAAAACGTAAAGCTCCCACTGAATTTGTCAACATTGTAAGTGTTATATCACCAATAGAAAGCAAATAGCGATTTATTTACTTTCCTACTCTCTCTTAAAATGCTTAGAATTAGCACTGTACTTAGGTATTATACAGAGTATATGAAATTCTACTTATGTAAATGAGAGACTAGCCATTCATGCTTTCATGAACTTGAACATTTTAGCATGCAATTCCTCCTTAATCGGTCTACCTAGCCACAAGGGTGTTTAGCACTATAAGGAAAGAAGTAAGTCCAAGAAAAATACCTAGAAGACCTGCTAGTAATTTTCTTTACTCGTTGCGGTTTAAACTCATACATCGTGACAAGTGCAAGATGTCATTATTTTGGTAGTTGTAGACAAAATGTACTCTAGTTACACAAAATATGTTATCTTTCAAAGATTTCAGAAATGGAAGTGGGTAATGAATGATTAAAAGTGAGTTTAAATATAATTGATAATAATTCAATTATAACCCTATATTATTCTTGTCAACCAATGAGAAGAGATAGGAGTAAGTCTCACTATTCTTACCAGGAAAAGAGACTATGTTTGTCTTTCAAAGAAAACAAATTTTTGTTTACGAATTATGTTGCAATAACACAGTTAATTAGAATATAGAAAGTTTAATTTTAGTATTTTCGATAATTAATTTCTTAATTGAATTAACTACCCAATTAATTTACTAATTAAGACTAAGATCCAACTTGACCTCCTACTTGGTAACTAGAGGTCTGACCAGTAGGCGAAATTCACCATGGGTTGGTAGGGGTCCAGGGTCTGACAAAGAGACTCGAATTAAGTCGACCAAACGAGAACATGGAAAAATCGTCAAAGGTCTGACAAGTAGGCAAAATTCACCATGGGTCTGACAAAGAGACTCAAACCAATTGCACGTGTTCTACGGTTCGATGGCATTGATATAAAATTTTCCTAGGGGTATGCACATAAATGTGTCAAATGCGTGTACAAAGAGGCATGCAAAATAACTTTGTAGCACTTACTTTAAAAACCTTATAAATGACATTGTAGTGACATGCCATGGTTTACGGTAACTCCAATCGAACGCATAAAGAAGCGGAGAATCAGGTCAACGTGAAGCGTATTAAAAACCTGAGTTCTTTAGGAAAAATCCTCCTTAAACTTCTTTTATAGTTTGTTCTAGTGGATTAGCCGTACTTCTCATGAGTCCATAGCATCCAGTTTTTAATCTTGAAATCAAGTTTTATAGTTTAGAGTCTTATTAATTTTCTCAAAACTCCAATTTTGCACGAAGTAAATAATTGGTCACAATGAGCATGTATTTGAACATGAATTAATAGACTTGTTTTAACATCATCTTTCTTTAGTTATTAGTCCATATTGCATACATATTAGGCGCGTATACTAGTAATCAAGTAAAAATATGCACATAAAGACTAAAGCTAATGATGATATTAAATTAACAAGTAAACATGTAAAATCCGAGTTCTCAAGCGAGTCTTCCCTAATTGGAGAACCATAAGACCCTCACTAGGTTTTCAGCTTAGTACCTAGATCGCCACATACATCACATAAAGTGATTGGGTCTTATGGCCAGAAGTGGAAACAAAATTCAGATTAAATATGTAAAAGATTTAGTTTCCAAAAATAAAAAATTTTAGTTACTATAAATAAAATCAAGATCTTTAATATATATAGTGTGATCTTTTATAAAAGGAAACATATATACTAAATTAACAATTTAATTTCCTTCCTTTTTAGCAATCATGCGTTTCAAGATCTAGATCTACAAATTTATTTAATTATGGCAATGATTTTCATAATCTTTGTCATATTTGCAAGATGACATTAAATAAAAATTAAGCGCAGCCGATCAAGTTATTTAAATTTTTTTTGAACGGGATCAAGTTATTTAAATTAAATCTAGGCGTGAACATGCAAGACATGATATAATTCAAAAGTGTAACCCTAATGCCAAAACGAGTTGACTCGTGATGCCACTTTTGGGATTTCATAATCTAGGTAACCAATTTAGCTACGAGTACGCAGCTGATTGAATCTAGTTAAGACACATAAGATTAACATTAAATAAAAGGGAAGTAAACTAACCTTTAAGCTTTAGATCCTCAAAATGAATAAAGCGACTAAAGTAAATCGCCTATATGGTTGCTCACACAAACACGTCAACCGAGTACGAGTTGATTGCTAGTCTACCTTCACGAATTCAAACACCACGTGTCTTGAATTAATTACCAAACGCACCCCGTGAGTCTTGCAATTGAAAATCAATCGAAACCCTAATTAGGGTACGAATAAACATCAGAACACATAGTTCTTGTTAATGAATCAAGTCAATCAAAAGTGAAGCCACTTGGTTCCACTTCTGCCGTGATACCAAGAAGAAGATAAAGGAGAAGTCAAAAATTGTGACTTTGATTTTCATACATCAATATATATGTTACGTGAATATATAATCGGTTCGTTTCGGCTGGGTCGGTCCGGTTTCTCGGTTCGTTCCGGTATGGTTATGGTTATACATTAGACGTTCAACGGACGAGTCGATATGGTATGGTTGTACATTAGACGTTCAACGGACGAGTCGATATGGTATGGTTGTACATTAGACGTTCAACGGACGAGTCGATATGGTATGGTTATACATTAGACGTTCAACGGACGAGTCGATATGGTATGGTTATACATTAGACGTTCAACGGACGAGTCGATATGGTATGGTTATACATTAGACGTTCAACGGACGAGTCGATATGGTATGGTTGTTCGGGTTTTGTCAATTTTAGTCCCTTCGATTCATATTTAAATATATTGTTAAGCTTAGTTAAACAATTAACGTAATTAACAACTATTTAAATAATTATATCGTGAAGTAAAACATACTCTAAGTGTTTAACGCGTGTGCCCCCAATAGGCTCACATATTCGTAACGTATACGTGCTAGCCGACTACCATAACCCAACAGCTCCCACTTGGGAGTTGGAGTAGCACCTAACACTTATACCTAAAATTGGCAAAGTCTAGCAACCCACACAATTATTTTTACATTAGGAATATTATAAGATAAGAGTTTCAAGAACAATCTCAGCTTATTAATGGTTAGTTTGTTTCTTGCTCTAATCTTCATCCCTTTGTTCTAGATACCCTTAAACCATGGATATGGATCCTAACTCATTCCATATAGTTTAAATTATGTTTCTCGTTATAGAAATAATTCAGATATACCAAATGTAATCAAGAATCATCTTGTATTACCCTTTGGGCATGGTCATGCAATTATCTGATTAATTCTAGAGAGGGGCCATGGTATCATACTGCACATATCAAGTGGAGGAACAAATTCTTTGTTGACTACAAGTGTTGTGGAATGCTGCTTCACATCACTTCCAAGAATAGCCTTTATGACTACCTTATTCAGGATAGCGTTTGACTTAGACTCAAAAAAGTGATATCTACACATTGCAAAACTTGCTTGCATCTCAAGTCTAAAGAGGACTTTTAAACCATTATTCGATATTTACTCATGACGAGGATCCAAAAGTAAATATTCGAAGGTGGGATATCCAATATGCATCCCTTGTGAATACACATGAGTTTGGCGGGAACAAATATTCCTATATTGTTAACCGACAGTGGACATATTTAGAATGATAAGTCAATTAAGGATTAAACATGCAAATATATGATAGCAATTATTATATGTATGAATGACAAATACCACGTATCTTTATTCACCAGAAAGTAAAAATTATCTTACAATCCCAATTATCCAAATACTAAAAACAGATATGCATAAGACTAATTTAGTATGTTGAAACCCAATGTATCCAACATGATCAACTCTTTCTATACAAGAAAGCTAAATAGTCATGTGAGTAAACTTTCTGAATACTTGTTTTAAATTCACATATTGTGAAAGATTTGAATAATAAGATGAGTGTCTTATTGTTCACGTGCATACTATTGCAAGAGTCATATTATGGACAAGGTAATAGTACCTTTTATAGGGTATTTAAAGTCAACAATATACATATCTCAAACATTCATCTTTACAGTTTCTTAAAATATAAAGTATTCTTATTCTTTAATGTGTAATGCAACAATGCTCTTAGCTGAGCATATCTAGTTAGTAGATTTATCATAAAAGATGAAATCCTACTTTAACTAGGATTGATTATTCTCTAGCATCATGTGTACACAAACAACATAATGCCTTATATAATTCGTAAACATTTGTTTTAACAGTCATGTAATCACTCTTAATTAGATAATGTTGTTATATGTCATCCAAACACTCTCAATTAGATATTGTTGTTGTTAGCTCATCTTGATCTTGTGCAAAAGTAACAACCAGTCTCATACACAATATAATTTATATATACATGATGAATCCTTAGTTAAAAAACACAAGTTTTCCATCCATGTATTAGATTATCTCAAGTAAAATATATCATTTAAGACTTCTAAATGATGTATTGCATTGTGTATGGACTTAATTCCAAATGTATTATTTCGTTAAACATTTATTCAATCGTCGTATTATTTTATTTCCTAACTTTCCAAGTGACGTTTTTCATTCCAACCTAGGATTAATAATCTAGCTTTGATGAATGATGCTTAATATTTTACACAATATATGATTTTTAGGAACAAAACATAGAGCACCCTCTTGTGTCAGTATACTCCGGAGTAACTTCTTTTAATCAGAAACCATTTTGTAAATTAAACTTAGAGATCTCGGCCTCCTATATCATATCTAATCACACTTAGAATCCTTTTATCTTGTATACTGTAAAAGATTAATTTAAACACATAACCCCATTTGATTACACACCGTCCACGCAAAAAGGTAATCAATTAGGAAAGAGCTATGAACATAATTCTCCATATGTCAGATTCAAGAAAAAAAAACCTTAAGACAATAGTTAATCTTTATTAATTAATGCTTTAGAAAAGAAAGATTAATCATAGTCAATTCTTGAAGTAAAATAAACAACTCTTGTCATCAGTCAGACATTATATTTATACAATTTTGTTTCTTATGAGCCTTTCTTCAAAAAGAACTCATACTAACCCACATATTACTGTTTGGTAAGATGATCCAATCATGCTTAAAAACATCGATTTCCTTTTAAGGACCGCATCTATATTCATAGTTCTCAGATAATCTATTAGAACAAGATGTGGATAATTCAACTTATTATTAGCAGGTTTGCATGACCCACTAACTTATATACCCTCAGCATTGATATAAAAAATATCACTCCCATTGATGAGGCATCCCTTGGGTATTTATGAATAGAGTTATCTTATACTTTGGTTCACATAAACCTCAGTAGAATCAAACAAATAATTCAAGGGGTTGTGTATTTTGTTCTTGATATTTCCAGATACTATAGATGCACCACTTAATTTTGATAAGAAGAAATACTTCTCTAAATATTAATTATTTAAGCATAAAAAATTGTTCTAATTGAACCAAGAAACATTTTACAGTTCTCATCTCTATCTTCGTTAATAAAATGCTTCAGACAGGATATTTACTAATTTCCAGAATTTATATCAAGACATAATTGTATTCAATCCAAATCCAAAAATAGATGAATCCTTGAATGCCTTCTAGGTTGAAACTTATGAGTGATCCATGACATACCGCAAATACTAACCTTGATCGATTTTAGAGGTAGAGCCAATTAAGTTATCAGAAATTAAACAATATGAATATAGTTTGTTTCAACACATTAGACATACCATAATAATGTAGTATATCTAAGAAGCAATTGGAATTGTGAACACCGTTAGAATTCCTTAGGATAACTTAATTCTCTTTGGATCAAATACTCACCAATTGGGTCAAGCCAAATTGAATACAAAGTATTTTAAAAGTCAAGTACCATGCAACAACGATATAACATTAATAGTACAATAACACTATGTTCATATGTTTCAAGAAAGCAGAACATGTCAAGTATACATTATAAGTCTTTGAATAGTACAATAACTCTATGTTCATATGTTTCAAGAAAGCAGAATATGTCAAGTATACGTTATAAGTCTTTGAATAATTCAAGGACCTTATTGTCCATGTGTTAATCAAGAAAGACATAACAATTTTACTACTTACTTTATGTTAGTGTCATTGATAAATCAAGGACTTTATAATTAGGTCTTAACAAGAAACATAATTATTCTAACTAAAGTAATTATGAACGCAAACTCTTGAGTTCAATAGTAATTTTCAAGATAATTAAATAGTTCATTATTATTAAATCTTTAATTTAACCATAATCTATTGACAAAACATGAGTCAAAAATGGTTGAAAGAGCTTACAATTAAACTTGACATTTAATTATATAGACAACAAAACCCTTGTTTGTTTAAGTCCTAGTAGAATGAATAGCTTTCCTTACCTTGCGGTCAAGAGAAACCAATAATTATATTGTTATATGTTGTTCCTTGCACACACTTAAAATTTATCCCACTTGTGTACATGACAACATTATTTAATACAATACAACACGCACTCAAAAGTATAAACAATATGATAGTGTCATAGATATTACAAGTAGATTTCAAACCATAACGTTTAATAAGGAATTGTGGATTATTATTCTATAGATAACTTTTCGGAAAGCAACACCGGAAAGGCAACGGGTTATCTATAAAATAAAATGCAATCTTCCTTAAACTATGGTCGTTCATATTCGGAAAGTAATGGATTATTTCAAAGCAAGCTAGAAATAATATGGGTAACTAACAAAGAAATAAATCTTGTAGCTCCCACTGAAATTGACATCATAACATGAATGTCATTTCAGTAGTAAAACGCAAAGCTCCCACTGGATTTGTCAACATTGTAAGTGTTACATCACCAGTAGAAAGCAAATACCGATTTATTTATTTTCCTACTCTCTCTTAGAATGCTTACAAGTAGCAATGTACTTAGGTATTATACAGAGTATATGAAATTCTACTTATGTAGATGAGGGACTAGCTATTCATGCTTTCATTAACTTGAACATTTTAGCATGCAATTCCTCCTTAATCGGTCTGCCTAGCCACAAGGGTGTTTAGCACTATAAAGAATGAAGTGATTCCAAGAAAAATACCTAAAAGACCTGCAAGTAATTTTTTTTACATGTTGCGGTTTAAACTCATACATCGTGACAAGTGCAAAATGTCATTATTTTGGTAGCTATAGACAAAATGTACTCCTAATACACAAAAACTTGTTATTCTTTCAAAGATTTCAGAACTGGAAGCGATAATGAAGATTAAAATTGAGTTTAATATAATTGATAATAATTCAATTATAACCCTATATTATTCTTGTCAACCAATGAGAAAAGATAGGAGTAAGTCTCACTATTCTTACCAGGAAAAGAGACTATGTTTGTCTTTTCAAAGAAAACAAACTTTTGTTTACGAATTATGTTCATAACCCAATAATTAGAACATAAAAAGTTCAATTTTAGTATTTTCGATAATTAATTTCTTAATTGAATTAACTACCCAATTAATTTACTAATTAAGACTAAGATCCAACTTGACCTCCTACTTGGTAACTAGAGGTCTGACCAGTGAGAAAACAAGTAGGGCAAGAGGTAAGCGACGAGCGTTAATTGCATTTTAATGCAACTCTTAGGTTTATGATACTTGTCAAAACATTAGTCAACATGTAATAATGTTAAGAGCATGTTTAGTATCATCTTATGCCTCGGGTCCAGGGTCTGACAAAGAGACTCGAATTAAGTCGACCAAACGAGAACGTGTAAAAATCGTCAAAGGTCAGACCGCAACAAAAAAAAAAAAAAATAGGCGAAATTTCACCATGGGTTGGTAGGGGGGTCCCCAGGGTCTGACAAATGAAAAAGAACTCAAACATTGTACATGTTCTACGGTTGTATGTCATAACTTAAAAAATTTCCTAGGGGTATGCACATAAATGTTCAAATGCGTGGTACAAAAAGCATGCAAAACAACTTTGTAGCACTTACTTTAAAAACCTTATAAATGACATTGTAGTGACATGTCATGGTTCACGGTAACTCCAATCGAACGCACAAAGAAGCGGAGAATCTGGTCAGCACGAAGCGTATTAAAAACCTGAGTTCTTTAGGAAAAATCCTCCTTAAACATCTCTTATAGTTTGTTCTAGTGGATGAGCCGTACTTCCCATGAGTCCATAGCGTCCAATTTTTAATCTTGAAATCAGTTTCAATTTATAGTCATATTAATTTTTCCCAAAACTCCAATTTTGCACGAAACAAATAATAAGACACAATGAGCATGTATTTGAACATGAATTAATAGACTTGTTTTAACATCATCTTTCTTTAGGTATTAGTCCGTATTGCATACATATTAGGCGCGTGTACTAGTAATCAAGTAAAAATATGCACATAAAGACTAAAGCTAATGATGATATTAAATTAACAAGTAAACATGTAAAATCCGAGTTCTCAAGCGAGTCTTTCGCAATTAGAGAACCATAAGACCCTCACTAGGTTTTCAGCTTAGTATCTAGATCACCACATACATCACATAAAATGATTGGGTCTTATGGTCGGAACTGGAAACAAAATTCAGACTAAATATGTAAAAGATCTAGTTTCCAAAAATAAAAGATTTTAGTTACTATAAATAAAATCAAGATCTTTTATATATATATAGTGTGCTCTTTTTAGCAATCATGTGTTCAAGATCTAAATCTACAAATTTATTTAATTATGACAAGGATTTGCATAATCTTTGCCATATTTGAGAGAAGACATTAAATAAAAATTAAGCGCAGCAGATCAAGTTATTTGAATTAAATCTAGGCGTGAGCATGCAAAGAACATGATATAATTCAACAGTGTAACCCGAAGCCAAACGAGTTTGAACTCGTGATGCCACTGTTGGGATTTCATAATCTAGGTAACTAGTTTAGCTATGAGTATGCAGGGGATTGAATCTAGTTAAGGCACATAAGATTAACACTAAATAAAAGGGAAGTAAACTAACGTTTAAGCTTTAGATCCTAAAAACGAATAAAGCAACTAAAGCAAATCGCCTCTATGGTTGCTCACACAAACACGTCAACCGAGTATGAGTTGATTGCTATCACCTGTCACTGCATCCAAATACCACGGTCTTGAATTAATTTACCAAACGCACCCCGGAGTCTAGGCAAATTGAAAAATCAACCCGAAAACCCTTAATTATGGTACAATAAAACCATCAGAACAGATAGTTCTTGTTAATGTATCAAGTCAATCAAAAGTGAAACCACTTGGTTCCAATTCTGCCGTGATACCAAAGGAGAATTCAAAAATTGTGACTTTGATTTTCATACATCAATATATATGTTACGTGAATATATATATAGCAGTATCACTTTGCAAATACTAAATGGGACTTTAGTTTCTAATGTCCAAACGGTCAAGAAAAAAAAAAAAAAGTAACGTAATAGGGATTTGTTGTGATATCGTGTCTAAATATGAGTGGATTTTTTTATTGTGATGGAATAAATAATGAGAGTTAGGGGGTTTGTTTATATAGCCATCAAACCCTAGTAAAGAAAAACTAGAATATCCATCCATAATCCTTATCACATACAATATTATCCTTTGTCTCAAAATTAATCCAAAACCCCCTTCTATAAGCTATATGGGTTGGTCAACAAGTGACAACCACAAGGTTCTGGTTTTTTCAATTTTAGTCCCTTCGATTCATATTTAAATATATTGTTAAGCTTAGTTAAACAATTAACGTAATTAACAACTATTTAAATAATTATATCGTGAAGTAAAACATACTCTAAGTGTTTAACGCGTGTGCCCCCAATAGGCTCACATATTTGTAACGTATACGTGCTAGCCGACTACCATAACCCAACATATGATACAACCTTAGGGGTAAGAATTTATCAGTGTTTTGTCATTTTACTCTTTTTCTGCTCAAGGATTGCATTCAATTCACACACAACCTTAGCCTGACATTTTCATTTCTTTTTAGATAGATGTAGTGTACTTATACTAGTATGTTACAACACAACTAAAAGCAAAAGTTATCAAGTCTCCCACAATAGCTTTGCACATCACTCTTTCAGGCAACAACACTAGGTAAATGGTGAAATAATAAAAGTTTGATTTGAAGGGTTGGATGTGTGAAATAAATACAAGTATACATACCATCTGTTTTTTTCTAGATTCACATCCTTTGATTAATGGTCCATTTTTATTCTTGACATCATTTCATGGTCATTTAGTGTGTTGCATAATAACTCAAATGCAATAAGACTTTGCGTTATTACGGTTTTACTCTTTACTAGTTTAAAAGCTCTTTTTGTTACATCGTTTGGGAAGATTGACCCTTTGTTTCTCGTTTCATTCTCGTTTCATAATAGTAATTAAAATTCGCCTGTGGGTTATCGAGTTATCTGTCTATTTGGCATGTTATATATACAACTATACATGACCAAGGTGTTATTGTTTTCAATTATTTTTCAGATATATAAATGTGGACATATGGTTAGGTCTTGAGAAGTGATGTAGAGTAGTTGGTTCATTTAATTTAAAAAAAAAACTTGGTTAATTTGTTACTCTTTTGATGTCTTTTGTTGCTTGTTGCGGTTAACTTATTATATGTATTATTTTCATGAAAAAGTTGCAGGTGAATTGTGAACTAGAATATAAATTCCTGCCATGTTTTTCTCTTACATGCTTCCTTATAGGACACAAAATTATTAAATACATAAATAAACATGATTATTAGACATAAAAATCATTTTTTTAAATCAAATTAATTATACTCAGTAATATTTGACCAATCTATGAATGGGATGATAGATAACTTCATTTCGTTATTTCGTTACTGAACATGACGGTAAAAAAGAAAAGCTTTATATTACTACACGTTAATGTTACTCGTTATAAAAAACTTCTCCATTTTCAACATAAGTTAGTTGAAGTTAAAATGTTTTGGGACGCTAAGATAAGTCTATCGCCTAAGTAATGCTATTGATATAAAACCTTAATCGACCCATACAAGTTCATACACACTACAACATTTACCACTATCCCCAGCGATATTTCCACGCCTTCCCGGGCGACATGTCGCTGGGGATACTCATCCCGGGCGACATGTCGCCCGGGATAATTTGAAGGGGAAAGCTCGCCAGGGATTCTTTCCCGAGCGACTTGGTGGGACCCACACGTTTTCAGTCAAACTAATATGTGCCACGGTGGATATGTCGCCCGGGAAAGTGGTGTTATAAAATAATGATTAGTATTGATGAATGCTTATTTAATTAAAATAGCGTTTTCCCGGGCGACATGTCGCCCGGGAAAAGAAAAAATAAAATAATTTTTCACTTATCCCGGGCGACATGTCGCCCGGGAAAAAAGAAACTAAAGATTATTTCGTCACTATCCCGGGCGACATGTCGCCCGGGAAAAGAAAAAATAAAATAATTTCGCACTTATCCCGGGCGACATGTCGCCCGGGATTAATTATAATTTTTTTTAACCTTCCCGGGCGACATGTCGCCCGGGATATGTCTGCAAATTTTTTTTTTGCAGCCTGCACAACAGCTATTTTCCAGATTTTTTTCCAGAATTTTTCCGGAAAAAAATCTACCAAACATCAAACCTGTATAAACCAATATAGACTCTATCCAAATACATCACAACTTGTACCAAAACAACAGACAAAATATAAACGGATCAACGCATATTGATCTAAAAAGCTAACTCGTCCAAATCTAATAAACACAATATAGTCCACAAAACTGGGGCCTTACTATTCACAAACCTTGAATTATCCGCAAGTTACAAATCAATTATTCAACTAGATAAGAGACAAATTATTTACATAAAGGTCGCCAGATCAACGTAAAGAAAAAATAGCATACTAACCAATATATAAACATCTCTAACTATCGCCATCCCCTCGTCCTCCCCGTACCTCCTCGTCCTCATCGGCCGCCGTCCCTCATCGTCGGCTATCTAATCATACCCCGCACCCGCCGACTGCCCGGCTACCGAACTCAGGTGGTGTTACTCATACTGTGTCAGCATCTGTAAAACTTGTCGTCACTTCTAAAAAGCTTCATCCATCAAGTTCACCTGTTAGTAGGTACTTGTTCTTCTTTTTCACTTTTCGACATTGCGGAGTTGTGCGTGTCATTCAGGCTGTGGACGGGTGCATGGAGGCGAGGGCGGAATGACCGTGCACTGTCCTGGTAAAAACCTACCAACACCGGGAATGTGTCCCCGCTGCTTGCCCCCGCGAACGATGGCCATTATCTCATCCTCGGTGTAGGGCACACCCGTCTCGGTGTTGGAGCCTAGACCCTGTAGCCTCAGCAACTCATCCTACGTAATCACAAAATCACAAGATAGTTAATATATTAGTCGGGTTACTATATTATTTCTCGACAAATCATTAAAGTGCGTGTTTTGAAACAGAACTTACATATAGAACTTTGTCCTCAGGGTTCAAGAATACGCCGTTAACAGTATGTGTCAAGAAGAAGGTATAGATGAGCGACGGGTACTCTCTAGTAGCTGAGCTCTCCATCTGCACATACACACGTATATAAGATGAAACAAATTAAAAATGACAAATCACAACACGCCAAAGCGTTAATTATATATATATGTAAAATAATTATAATGTTTATTATATGCATATCTCGGAGGGCGGCAATAGACCGGGATCCCTGTCGGCATACGACCTTGCTCTTTGCCCGGTTTTGTTTATTTTGGGCAGCCCGGGCACGGTTCTTGGGGTCATTCCAAAACGCAATCTGTGCATCTCAATTGACCTCGGAAATGTGCGAGGGACGTGATTGTCTGATGCGCTCCAGGTTGTAAGTCCCGTCCGAGTCAGGAATCCAATGCTTTTCCTTAAGAGCAGCCTTCTTGCCATTGTAGATCTTTTGTAGATGCTGCTGGATGGCCGCATAGATAAGTGGCCAGCGATCGGATTCCATGTGAGGACGCATGTCAAACTGGGTCTGCAATCATATACCACAAAGACAGAGTTAGAGATATAATTTATATATTTATCTAAATTTGTTTATTTATTTATATGATATAAATAAATAAACGAATTTAGATAAATATACACAATTAAATAAATGAACACGATAATGAAATAAACATAAAAGGATAATGAAATAACTTACCCCAATCCTTGCCATGACCCCCGCCTTCTCCTCCGGCGGCACTTGGCGCCACGAAGGGTGGTGCAACGGCAACTCCCGAATGAGCTCCCCAAGGTAGTTGGCCCAATGAGCCGCATGCTCACCGAGAGGCATCAGGGTCTCTCTGTCACCAAACTCAAACCGGATCGGGACGGGGCCACTTTTATCCGTGATGGCCTTTAACCCTAGGTTTCGGGTCTCCTGGCGGGTATGCTGCCTGCCCACACTCCTGCCACCCAAATTGGGTTTTCGGGTGCCTTTACCTGCAAATTTAAGTGAGTGATAAAGTCACATAAAATTCAAGGCAAGCAAATTAAATGTATCAAGTTTATGCTTGTATTACAATAATCCAGAAATTCTTACCTCGGTTGCCCAAGCAACCCCCACAACCGGTGGGTATGTGGTGTGAAGGGGGACGATCATCACCGCCACCGTAACCGCCATGACCCCGTGCAACATCCGCTGACATCTGTACAAGTAGCATTAGGATAACATATAGAAATTCATGAACAAAATAATAAAAGCATGCACACATCCAAATACATACACATCCAAATAAATATACACATTAAAACAATCCACGACAATTTCATTCATTCATTCAAATATATGTGTCTTTTACAAGTTACAACTAAAGATTAATCTTCTTCTTCACTAGAATAAACAACATTTACGCCATCATCAATATCAAGGTTGGCACAGGGCCCACATATTCAACTCATTTTTTGTGTCAAAGTTTGACTGCATGGCCCACTACTTTAGCCACAACATAAGTCGTCGCTATTATTTTTTAACATTTTCCATCCGTATTTTTGTAATTTACCCCATTTATTCAAAATGACATAATCATTTTTGCTACGACATCTGTCGTAGCTAAAATAATAAAAGAATTAAAATACTTTTTTATTAATTATAAATATTTAAGATAATATTAATATACACTTAAAACATTATTTTCTGTAAAAATGTTTTTGAAAAAATAGAAAATCATCACAGCTACGACAGATGTCGTAGCTAAAGTTGTCCCTTCAAAATTTTCGCTTCCCTCCACACTTTTTTCGTATATATATTTGATTTTTTTTAAATAAAAATAAATTTTAGCTACGACAATGTCGTGGCTAAAGTATATAACGATTTAAAAACGTATTACAAATTTATATATATAAATATATTTAAAGCAAATATATTAAGCAAACAAGGCATAAACGAGAAAAATACAACATAAAAGGGCATGTTTTAAGGCGAAGCACTAAAAACACTAAAGAAACTAAATTGATAAGATGCCGCTGTTTTTGAGTTTTTGAGTTGTGCGATCGTTCAATCGCGGTGTTGCACGACAAACTCACACGTTGATACGCATTGAGAGTTGACTGAGATTGGAGTCTGTGATGGTCCACAAGCCAAAGCGAATAACTCGCTGCTTTCGCTAACACCTGGGTCATTGTCTACGTGACGTTGACGAGGATGATATGAAGATGTGATAGGATCAGATAGAGCAAACAAAAATATGATGTCGGTATTTTTATAGTTATACACACATTAAGTCAAAGTTTACTGCTTCCAAAAACCAGACGGGGAGGGGAATTCTTCTTTCATGTCTTTGTTAGGAAATTCACTAAAAAAAATGTTACATTGTGTTAGGAAGAAGTTCAATCAAAGAAAGCATAAGTTAAGGAAAAGTTAGTTTCAAAAATTAAAACAGTAACATCTTTGAAAATTGGCCCCTCGGTTTAACGTGTCGGATTTCAGGGACTGTTGGGAAGTACATACCATATCACTTTTTCAATTCCTTGGTAATCATTACGAAATAAACCGACCTTAACTACCAATCGATTTACATAGTGAATTTGAACACCTGAAACTGACATGTTGGGGGAGGGCAATCCACATTACGGTCAGGACGATTAAATTTTGTGGTAACATCCCGAAAATAATGAGAACTGAAAGTCAATGCTTCTTCCTGAACATAGTACCCTCCGCAATCGAAAACCTTCCGGCTTTCGCTTGTATTTCGTACATTAAGTTTTTTAGATTCTTCTATATATCTTTCAATTGTTACATTCCACCGGGGGCGATATGGGCCCGCCGGAAATTTGCCTCTTGAGGTAAAGGGGATAACCAACGTGAATCATAATGTAAAAGAATACGGGGAGGTATATATGAGCTCGAGATTGCAAGAATATCGATCCACCTTGCTCTGACTTTTCAACATGTCATCCACCATCAAAGTTTGAGAGCTGATTTTAGCTTAAAGAATAAACATAGCTTCGATTAGTGGTTTTTGCATACATAGGGGGCAAGTATTGCTGAAGTCCGTAAGGAAGTAAACGTTGCATCATTATATGACAGTCATGAGACTTCAGGCCGTTATATTGGTATCATTATCGGTGACTTTGTGCTTTGAAGTTGTTTCGAATACCCTTCTGGTAGTTTAACTCCTTTGATGAACTGACAAAAACTTTTTCTCTCCGCTGGTGTGAATAGATACGCTAGCCTGAAGGATTCGAGCACATGCCCGTGTTTGTTTTGCCGAGCCACAAGGCCACTTCGATATGCCAAAGCTTTTTCAAATCTTGTCTTGCCTTGGCGGTTATGTCTTTAGGATTTGTCAATTCATTAACAAATTCTAAGTTGTTCTATATACTCTCCAACACATTTCTTTTCTCGATATGCATGACATATAAAATGTGTTTTAGTGTATGAAAAGACCATACTCAAGGTCGTTAAATGTAAATAGCATGTTTAGTCCAGTTCAGTCTCGACAAGACCACATTGCGTTTTTATCTCTTCACACCCCCCGATTCTGGGGATGTTTTCACTTAAAGCGTGGGAATCTAGCAGTTGTGTCATGATTGCATCTCGGCTAAAATTCTTCTAGGAGGGTCTCCGTTTACGGTTTCACCCATTGATTTCAAGTGACCTCCTCCATTTGTGAGGCTTCTTTAAGAATCTTCTGTGGCATAACAATAAGCTGTGTTGCCTTAACACTCACTGCACAGATGGAGTGTCTTCATGACCATGTGTGGGCGTGTGTGCTGGTAACCTTGCCCACTCCACCTAGACAAAAATTACTTTCGGCAGGGGAAAATCATTGTGGTCCATAGAACCATCGCCTATCATATTTAATTAAGGCCTATGTTAGAACTTCTTTAGTTCTCGACACACCTGGTCCTTTGCCATAAAACCTTTAGGTCATCAATCACTCGGCCCCAAATACCATCAATGTCCTTGCCCTGGGGATTTAGGGACAGGATTAACAACGTCTGCATAAAAAGAACTCTCTTTCATACATAACCACGGAGCAGATTGTATGTTGTCCTCGTATCACCGGGCCACATGCTGTAAGGTCTGACTAAGGTTGACGAACGGATTGAAACCTTCATGGGGGGCCGCCAACCCTAATCGAAACATTCTTGGTTCTGCTAGCCATAATCCAAATACTTGGTGTCAAAGTCTTTCCTTGCTCTCCATAAACCGTGGTGTTGAATCTTACCGGCTCCGTACACTTTTCCAGTAGCATGCCAAGTATTTTCCTTTTGCAGTTGTGACTAGACTTGTAAATAACGTTGTAGTCTAGGATTGATCGGAATGTAACGCAAACACCTACTTTAGAATTTTCTTCCCCGGTGTGTTCACTGTCTTTCCATCTACTAGTGTTAAACACGGGACAGGAAATGCACATCTTTTGTTAGCGTCGCCCCGAAACAAGAAGCAATCGTTTACACAAGCATGTATCGACTCATACCCTAACCCGATTGTTTTAAATGTCTTCTTTATTGCATAGTATGATGGTGGGAGCTTGTATCTTTAGCGGTGGGACGGTGGGGGAATTACATTTTGAAAAACTTAGCATTTCATTGAATATAGATCCGTCAATGTAACCTTTTAACTTTTAAAATAGGTTAAACTTTGCCCATAAAGTCTAATCGTAGTCTCATGGTCACAATACCGGGGTTTACAGGCTTCCTCGTTGCTTATGGATATAACTCTTCGAACTCGTTACGTTTAGCTTGAGTCGGGTCGTTACTTGTCTCACCAATATCTCCTTGAGTTGGCTCATTTTGTTCATTTTATTCTGTGGATTATAGCAATGACTCATTAAGGCTCGCTGTCTCTGTCCATCATATGGGGTTGCATGTGTTATCTATTACTGGTGGTGGCGGAGGAAGATCCGGTTCACCGTGGTGAATCCATGTTTTCCCGGGCGACAAATGTCGCCCGGGAAACCTTCGTCACCTGTTCTACTTTTTCTTGTAGTGACTGATTTATTAATATTCCTATTTAAACATCAAACATGCTAATATTTTCTATCGTAGACATTATTACGAGTAAGTTTCGACGTATCGCATGTTAGCCCGTATTAGTGTTTATATATATATATATATATATATATATATATATATATATATATATATATATATTTTATATATATATATATTAAGGAGCTTAAAATAAAAAGAATTTTTATCCATAAAAAATATAAGAATGATTTTTTTGACCATTGATGTTTAATAAATCTATGGATACGATGTTAAAAATCATAACATTAATTAAGTGTCCAGAAGGGCATAAAAAGTCATTTATTTCCTATTATAACATAAACAAATCTAATGTCAAAAACTCCCGATCATTCATTCACCAAGATCCAGTTCTGAAAACAATACTTTTTTCTCTCTCTTCAATTATCATATCACACTTTTTATCTCCAACCGTTCATTCTCTAAAATTGTGTTTCTAAGAACAAAAATGGTGATTCTCTAACTATTCATTCTCTTTCTCTTCAATTATTCCTTCTCTACACAACTATTCAACTATTATTTGATCATTGTTTTGTGATTTAAATGCGACTGAATTTCCAATTGATGATTCTAGGAACAAAAGTGGTGATTCTTCTGACAGGTTTTAATAACATAAGAGATGGTCTGTACGTGATGATAGGCGAATCCAGAGGAACAACGATCAACCGTCAAAAATTTTATATTTCATAGGTAATGATTTTTATTAACCTACAATTTCTTTGTTAATATGTATTCTATTAAAATGTTGATCAGATTTAATTATACATGTTTTGTGCATTAAAATGCTTAAATGTGCATCAATGTTTATAGATTGTTTTTAAACAATGTGATATGTTTAGGTAATTGCGAGTCATATGAAATATTACTCTTTTGTGCATTAAATATATGTTAAATGTGTGATAGTTTTTAGGTAGTTAGTGTGGTAAAGTGTGCTGCGCTGCTGTTTTTGATAATCATGAGTTGTGTGAAATAACACTGGTTTGTGCACTAAAAATAGTCGAAATGTGCATTAATTTTTGTTAGAAGTTAGTAAAAGTGTGGCATGTTTGGTTAAGAGTTGGGCTTAATATCATTGTTTTGTGCGCAAAAGATGGTCAAAATGTGCATTAATATTTGTATTGATATTTCTAGGATGTTAGTAAAAGTACGATGCGGATGGATAATCGTGATTTGTGTGAAATAACACTTTTTGTGCACTAAAAAAGTGCAAATGTGCATTTGATTTTTGTAGGAAATTAGCATAACGGGATACGTCTGGATAACCGAGAGTTATGTGAGATAGCACTATATTGTGCAAAAAAATAGTTGAAATGTTTATTAATTTTGTTAAAATTGGTAAAGCGCAAATACGAGATGGATATTCTGTGACTTGTGTGAAATAACACTTTTTTGTGCACTAAAAGTGGTCTAAATGTGCATTAATTATGGTAAGAAATTAGTAAAATGTAATACGTTTAGATAACCATGAGTTCTGTGGAATAGCATTGTTTTGTGCATTAAAAATGTTCTAAATGTGTGTTAGTCTAAGTAGGATGTTGGTTAAAGTGACCTTCTTAGGTTATTTGTGTGCTACCATTGAGAATAACATTGTTTTGTGCATTAAAATTGTCTAAATATGTAGTATTTTTCTGTAAAGTTAGTATAAGTGACATGGCTTAGGGTAATAAGCACTCTATTGTCTGAAATAACACTATTTTGTGCATTAAAATGGTCTAAATGTGCATTCTTTTTCATAGTAATTTACAAAAAGTGGCATGCTTAAGTAATAGTGTAAAGGAGCAATTGTTTTCATTAATGTGGTTATACTTTTTATGTATTATTAGTGAGCTATACAATTGCTAACAATCAAGAAAATAATTACCAGTGAGCTATACAACTAAATATGCATTAGTTTTCATAAGAAGACACTATATGTGTGGATAATTATGCGTTGTGTGATAAAATACTGTTTTGTGAATTAAAAAGTGGGTTACATATGCATGAGATTTTGTATGAAGTAAGTACATATGTCATACGTTTTGATAAAATTAGGTTGTATGAAATAACATTGTTTTAAGCATTAGAAATGAGCTTAATGTGCATTAATATCTACACGAAGTTAGTAAAAGTATGATACATATTGATAATCGTGAGTTGTGCGAAATATCAATGTTTTGTACATTAGGTTTTGTTGGAATTTAGTAAAGGTGCGATACGTTTGGATAAATAACTATTTTATGAATTAAATCGGGTTAAATATGCCTTAGTTTTCATAAGAAGACACTACAAGTATGAAACGTTTGGATATTTATGAGTTGTGTGATATAACATTGTTTTGTGCATTAATCTATTTTTTTTATTAAAATGTTCATTAGATCTAATTATACATGTTTTGTGCATTAATATCCCTAAATGTGCATCAATTTTTATAGATTGTTTGTAAAAAATGTGACATGCTTGGGTAATTGCGAGTTGTATAAAATAATACTCTTTTATGCATTAAATGTATGTTAAATGTGGGATAGTTTTTTAGGAAGTTAGTAAAAGTTTGATGAGTTTGGATAATCATAAGTTGTGTGAAATAACAATGGTTTGTGCATTAGATATAGTTGAAATGTGCATTAGTTCTTTTTAGAAGTTAGTAGAAGTATGACATGTTTGGTTAATCTTTTTGTGCATTAAAATAGTGTAAAAGAGCCTTGGTTTTCATCAACATTGTTGCATTTTTTATGTTCAGTTATTAGTGACTATACGACTGCTTAATTGTCGGAGAAAGAAAAAGGATTACCTAGTAAGCTATTACATTGTTGATGTTTTAGGTATTATTTGTTAGAAAGTTTAGTAAAAGGTATTGTTGATTGATCCAAACGCCATTAAATCCCAGTGGAACAAACGGCTGCTGATTTGGGCCTCAATTATGGCAATAAAGGTATCGATAGGATATTTGGCGAATGCGGATCTTGCGAGCCACCTTCATCAACATTGTTAGGATCAGCTTGAGAATGGCTCCTAAGAAGTTGAGAGGAGGAAACAGGAGTATACTTGCAGCAAACTGCTGTGGAGATGGTATCCATCGCTTGCTTGCTTGATCTTTTACAGGGGGGTTTAGGCTCGATGGTTCTCATACAAAGACAAGTGTTACGACAGCTACAATTAAATTTTGAGAAGCAGGAACAAGTTGTTTCCTTCTTATCTTCTTGTCTCAGGTAAGGTCCAGAAATCAGTAGTAACTTGAAGAATTATTTGCATGTTTCTTCATCAAGGATCCAACAAGATTATTTGCTCACTAATAGTACTCAAGTGAAGCTTCCAAAAGAATAAGTTTATAGGAATTCAAGATCATGTTAATAGATTGTCCTAGTTTGATTCAGTTTTGTATAGAGTTGGGTTGTTTATCAAAAGATTATATTTTGTTTGGAAATGAGATGTTTATTATATGCCTATATTTTGCTTATACGTTAGTTCATTGTATTCGGTTTGCAATAACGCGTCAGGAATTGTTTGAAATTAAGTTGTTTTGTGCATGCGAAATTGATGAAAAATGCACCAGTTTACATGTGGTTTACACCTTTAGAGATTTGCATTGCTTCTTTGATTTGTTAAGGTTGATTGACATGAATTGTTTGAAATTAAGTTGTTTTGTGCATGCAAAATGGATGAAAAATGCACCAGTTTACATGTGGTGTTGGTAAAAGTACCATGTTTTGTTGATCCACATGAGTTGTTTGCAATAAAACTATTTTACGCATGAAAAATGAACTAAATGTGCACCATTTTCATATGAAGTTGGTAAAATTTTGATTATTGTATACAAATATTTTGATGAACATTTGAATAAAAGTTTTACTACAAGATACATACTCAAACTCATCACTGCAAGACACAGTAAAATAGTTTTTAAATATGATTTGGTACAACTTTGATTCGTATTTGATTCGTATATAATACCGATGTTATGAATATTGAAACTTGTTTGTATAATTATAACAACAAAAATGTACTCAAATTCTTATTCGAGACAAAAGTACAATAGTTTGTTAATAAATAATAATTCTGATGCACAAATGATTTTGAGCAGTAAAAATAACGAGCAAGCGTTGTTTTTCGCTGGTTGAGACCAACTTCCAGCAAAGCATTATAGATTGTTTGATACATCATTTGTGCATATTATTTTAAAACATAGCACCAACACAACAAATAGATTAAGAAAATGAAATCTCAGATATGATCTAGTGTTTCATATTGTTGTTGGATCTAAAACTGCGGGCAATGAACTGGGGATTCAGGATGCTCTTTGGGGCACATTTAGATCTGACTTCCTTTCTGCTTTGATGTGTTTGCATAATGATTCACAGCTTTCCTAAGATATCTACTATTTTTTAAATGTTATCCTTTTCCTATAGTATCTCTAAAGATAAACTATCCTGTTCAAACTAATTCCAGATACTTAACTAGATAAGACCAGTACTTAACTATTGTACTGCCAGACTTGAACTTTAGTACTGGCAGACTAACTATGTCTATCAGGACTTTAACTCTATAACTTACAGATTAAGTCTGTTTACCTAATATTTCCTAACAATCCTCCCCTAAATTGATCTGTCAATTGTGAACTTCAAGTTTCTTTGAGTATTTCTTTATGAAGCTTCCTTAAGGATGTTGTGAGCATATCTTTGGGAATATTCTTGAACCTGCAAAACATGTGATGTCTTGTATAAGCAGTTTCTTGTTTTCTATCAGCAATCTCTTAAATCATCACTACTTGTTATTTGCTGCATCTATCTTTAAACATCAATTCCATGACCAACGCTTCACATGCTGACAATGTACAGTTCTCTATCAATAACATACGATCATTTCAGCAACAGATAAGCAGCAACATTGACTATATGTACATCAGATCATAAAGTTTTAGTCTATTCATCTCATTTCCAGGTTTTGTTAACTATCGAGTGTGGTGAAAATCATTGAAAATTTAAATAGATTTGATGTCTCTTTACCAGTTAGCCATTAACTCTGGAGTAGCCAATGTTTGGTTTATAAACCATGGTACATTGATAACCATTTCAACTTAGTATGTGAAACATGGTGAGTTGAATTATATCACTTGCACTTTCTCTCTCTAAAAAGACATTTTCTCTCTAAGTCTAATTAGCCAACCCATCATCCATTACTTGTGTTATGATCTCTTGTATACTACAGTGACGCCGAGCAAAACATGCTTGATCGTGGTGGGGAGCACGATCGTATTGGTAGTGATGGCTTTGTTTTTTGTATTTTGTTTGTTTTTATCTAATAAACAAAATGCAAGCAGCGATAGTAGTGCCTACTGTGAGGTGTAGAGAGAAAGTGATGGGAGAATAAGGTGACATGTCAATGAGATGACAAAAGTGGTATGCTCTAAATAGCTGGGTTTGGCAATATGGAACATGCGTGTAACATCTCTGTCTAGAAAATCACTTGTTTAAGTATAGGATCGATATACCTTAGTATAATAAGCCTTTAGCCTGTAAAGAATGTTACTTCCTTGAATAAATCCAAGTCAGTAACAATGAAACACTGATGTAATACTATCAACTATGCGGAAACTAGTTAACAATATCAAGAAGAACACACAATGATTTAACAAACGATTTGTATTAGCACACCTTGAATCTGCCTAAGTTTGCAGATCCCTAATACAATACTTATCTCTAATACTCTTAACTAATGCTTTTTCTTGTTGTGTTGTTTTGTATCTTACTCTAATGCCTTCCTAGAGATCCTTTTATAAATGTAAGGATAACTCTAGTAGGTGTACAGTCCTTGTATGACACAAATACTAATTAATACTAATCACTAATGTAACTGTTACATGATAATTACTAATGCAACCGTTTAACTAATAATCCTTTAAAGTTCCTTTAATAACGGCAGTACTTTGACTTTTTCATCTTTAAGCCAGTAGTACTTTGACCTTCAACTTAGCAGTACTTTGACCTTCTGGCTTGTATTTCCCAACAATTGGTTTCATGATAGTATTTATTTCGCGGAAGAATAGGGAAGAGAGGTTAAGTCATTACCCCTATATTTGTTTGATAGTCTCCATGTTATGTTGATCCATCTCAATTCGGGTAATTAGTTAGTTTGTAATTATTAGTTCTAAAACTCAAGTGTAGGGGTGTGTTTATAAACCCCAAGTGATGTATTATGTTAAAAAAATGAGAAAAATAGAAAAGAAAAAGAAAGAGTTTGATGTAGAGTTTGTATATCTTAGTTCGTATTTCTTTGTCCGATAGTGGTTGAGTCTTTGGCTTAGCAACCCAATCAACGTGTACTCTTATAGATAATTAACTCACCACTTCACCCTAAATACACCCACATATATCCCATCCATTTTTGTTATTGTTTAACTTACACCAGAACATCACAAGCCTTTGGAAGACCTATTTGATAGTAATTTCTAGTACTTACGCCTAGCGGTGGACGTTTTTGATCCTTTACCAAGCCTATGG
>BQNB010078076.1:0-30653 GCA_026074375.1 Tanacetum coccineum
TCTCATCGACTACGACGTACGACTCAACGACGTTCCCATCATGTGCGATAACAAAGGCGCGATTGACCTTAGCAAAAACCCAATGCAAAATTCTCGTACCAAACACATTGAAATTCGTCCCCACTTTCTTCGTGATAATGTTCAGAAAGGACATATCTCCATCGAAAAAGTGCCGTCCGTCGACAATATTGCCGACATTCTCACTAAACCCCTTAAACGTTAATCGTTTAACTATCTACGTCTTGATTTAGGAATGATGGAACACATTCCATAAATCACTTTAGTCCGCTTCTCCTTCTTCTGTCTCAATTCTAGTCCGTGTTCCATTCCGTGTCGTGACAACTTGAATACTTCATCCGAAGTACTTTAAGCATTTTTAATTCGCGAAATGCAAATTAAGATGTCACTCCTCTTCGTAAAATTTTCATCAAAAACTGAGTCCAAAACCCTTTACTAAGGGCGGCCCCTATAGCATAGGCGGCCCCCAATATATTTAGGACCTCCAGACATTATGGGACCGCCATCAGCAGACTCCCTTATTTTACACTCAGTCAAAAAAAATTCAAACCACAAAAACAAACACCCCTCTTCGTGCTGCAAGTGACGAACTCGACCAAAACCACTCAAAAACTCAAAATCACCCATTAAAACAAAAACTGAAGATAAAATCAACACTTACAGTCACTCACAACATCTTAAAGATCATCAATTGTAAGGCATTCATCTATTTTCTTTCAATTTGAGTCTAAGGTTCATGATGAACACCAAAAATTGAAATTGGGGATTTTTGATTTTTCTTTCAATTTCATACAATTAGGATTACTAGGATACAATGTATAACTAATATGCTTCCCATAAACATAGGAATTGCATATATTAGTAAGTTTGTCAAAAAAAATTGATTTTGAACCAAAACCCTAATTTCCTTTTCAAATCACTCACGTTAGGAACAAAATAAAATTGTTGTTATGCATTGTCAATATAATCTAAAAATGTTTGCAAACACATGCATAATGATCTCATGAACAAATTTCGAGACACATAATACATATGTATTTTTCGACTTGTTTGGTTGAGCACAATCAAATTAAGGAGCGTTTGGGTTAACTCCTAGGATTCTATATATAGGTCAAATTAATCGTTACTCCACATTTGTTACATTTAGGCACACACTAGGCATCTCGTTAAATGAAGGAACCTCACTAAAATTATCTTTTCCAATTTTAGGTAAAATGACTTTAGAAGATGAATTACGGTACACAAAATCATATGTCTCAAAACTCTCAAATGAAAACTATATTCCTGATATTTTAAAACCCATCATTCGAAACCTAGAATGTAGGTCAATCCATGAAGGTCGCCCTATATCTCTTGAATCTACTAAATACGATAATATTCAAACCCTTTTTCAAGTTACCAAACTTTTGAAAATATATGAACTCCATGAAGGAATTTGTCCAAGATTTCTACTTGAATTTTATTCCTCAATAGAAATCACCAAAGATGACAATCTAAACATCTTCTTAACATTTTGGGCATTGAAAAGAACATTTAAGTTCTCACTCGAGTCATTTGCCTCAATTCTTTCCATTCCATGTGAAGGAGAATGTTCTTACTCTGAAGAACCATCTCTCGACTCTTTGAAAACTAATCAAGGGTCAAACACCCCTTATCAAACACACATTCCAACACCAAAGGAAATTATCCAATCAATCACAACAACCGGACAAACAATTTTTCCAAACATAATCCTTAAGGAAGAACTTCGTTATGACATGAGATATCGGAATGAAATCATTCAAGATAGTGCTTTTGGCACTCAAAATGACTTACCATTTCTTCCTGCATCATCATGTCACATGATGTATTGCATCTTAACAAGTACTCCTTTCAACTTTGCCTACTTTCTAACCAAACGAGTTGAAAGGATTAAAAAATCAACCAAATTCTCCAATGCCATATGGAATGATTCTAAATCGTCTATATGATCATATCATCAAAATTAATCCTCATCTACGAAAATTGAAATACAAATCATACTGGCCATCCATGAAACCTTGGGTCCATCCTACTCATCTTAAATTAATTAACTACACATCCTCTGAAGAAGTTTCAAGTGTTGACTCAAATGATGGTTGAAATATTTCTCTTGAATTATTGCTAGGGATACGTGCTATTATTATTACTATGTAATACTATCTTAACCTCTATCATGGATAATAAAGTACGTGTCTAATGTGTCCAACATTATTATTTCATGCTTGCTATGCGACATTTAATAAACCCTTAAGTCATTTTTATGCTTAAACTTGGCTACATTACATGATTTCTCTTATCCTTTAGTTATATTATGTGATTCTTGAAGTGATGGAAATGCCATGATCGCCCCTCTAACCACTCAGAAAAAGGATTACACTTCTCAAAAATTTCATGAATCTCTAGAAAACAGTCCCCTTAAATATAGGGCGGCCCCTTAATATATATGGGACAACACCTATATAAAGGACCGCCATTAGGAGAAACACGAAATATTCCTGTCCCTTCCTGGTCTGCAACTTTGACCCTATTCTTCCTAGGTCTAACTATCCTTTCCCTTCTAAACTAAACACTCATTAGAACTCTCTTCCACTAAAACCATGCCTTTCCCAAAATTCTTCTATATAAACATCATTCTTTTTCATCTCAAATCACCAACTCTCTTATAAACATCTCCTTAAAGTCTCAATGACATCTTCTAACAAATCTCCTCGTGACTACTCACGAAAATACAAAAGACCAATTCTTGAACCTTGGAAACAAAGTCACAATCTTCCACCATCACCACCTTTTTCTCCACCAAACTCTCTAATATTTGATACCACTCCTTTGCCTCCTTCTCCTAATTCATCTAATCCTACATCCTCTTTCTTACCTCCACAAATCTCTACTCAAAATCATAGTGAAAACCATTTGCATGAACTCCTACACCTTTCAAATCTTCTTGATATCAACATTCAACATGCAGTTGAGTTAACTAATCGTTTACCTCCCTTCTCACCATTCCCTCATCCTCCTTGTCTAGACCAAGTCAATTTTCATTCAAACTTTTGTCAATGTTGCTTGGGAACTCGTAAAATCTTCAATATCTTAAAAGATGACCTTAATCGAATCAAATCTCTCATCATTGGGCCCTCAACCCTTTTCCCATCATTTATCACTACCAACTCTCCTTAAAATCTCTCCTAAACTTCAAGAATAATTTACTAGTTTCCTTCTATTAGATGCTTTAATATGTTGTGTTTTGTTATGCTTATCTTATGTTGTATCTTCATATATTGTCTTTATGACTATGTATGATCTTCTTAGAATTTGAATGAAGTTTATTTATGAGTTTCCAAAAGTGTGGATTATAATGTTGAGATATTTGTCATGCTATGTTGGTTTGCACTTGTATTTCTAACATTGTTTTGTAGCAAACAAATTATCGTAAGATCGATCCCTTGGTGCCCCGAACGAGGGGGAGCTTACATCAAGGGGGAGTCTTTAATCGTCGATTTCTTTCTCTCTACTACAATTTGACGGTCAACCTTTTTGGATTCGACAAAAAGGGGGATAAATAGGATTAAACTCATTTATAATTTATAAACCTCTAATTTATACTAAATGAGTTTATATTTTGTCATCATAAAAAAGGGGAGATTGTTAATACAAATAATGTCTAAAAACTTTATTTATATTTTTCGACCTCTCGACGTTTTGATAATAACAAAATGTAAAAACGTTTAGAATAAAAATAAACGTTTATAAATTACTAATCGTAAAATTCTATTTCTAAGATTAATCACTTAAGGTATGGATAAACAAATTATTAAACATGATTAGTGATCAAGAAAATATTTTACAAAAGTGTTTTTATAAAAATATAAAAATAAAATATTTATTTAAAAAAGAAATGTATTATTAAAATAATAAATTTGAAATCAGATTTTTTCTCCTAAAATGGAAGGTTCTAAAACAGATAACACTTTTCCCACAAAAAGACAAAAAGAGGAGCGTAGTCTACGGCGGCCCCCTTATAGGCCTGGCGGCCCCCTTATATATTAGGGACCGCCAGGATCGCCGCCAGTACAACAACTCTTTTTGTCTCGTATAAATACTGGGCCACCCCATCTGAAAAACATAACATCTTGCCACGAATTTTCTCAGATTGACTTTTCTCTCTTCTTTCTTTCTTTCTAAAACACATATCTTGATCACTAACATACCTTGATCTTGTTTCAAGTGATTAATTCTTTCTTCCACCCTTATTCTTCTAATCAAGTGCAAGAGAAGAACAATCGTATTCTTCTACATACGAATTGTTATTAAGTGATCTCCTTCTTCCTCCTCAAGATCACAAGTCTTTATTATATTAACTTTGTGTTATTGTGTAAATTGGATTGTGTGTAGATCTAATTGTGTAAATTGTGTATTTGTGATTTGGATTGTGTGTCAATCCAAGAGTATATATCTTGTGAGTGTGTAAAGACTTAGTGAAGTCTTAGATTGGTTCTAGCTAAGATTAGGACTCGACATCTAGCTTAGTGTCGGAAAAGAAAGTAAGCGACGTGTAAACGGTTTTCTCCGCCTAAAGGGAGCTTGTTGACATAGTGAAATCTCGAGTGGAGTACTCGGGGAGTGGAGTAGGAACGAAGAGGTGCTTCGTAGCCGAACCACTATAAATCTTGGTGTCTTGGTTTGATCGTTTCTTTCTCTATCTCTCTATATTGTTATTGTTTACTTAGTTCATTACATTAGATAGTTTAGTTGTGATTCATATTGTTGATTGATTGACATACAACTCGAATCAAAGCATTTTATAAGCAAAGTTTTAAAACGGTCAAATTAACCGGTAAACTATTCAACCCCCCTTCTAGTTTCCTACAATTGGTATCAGGAGCCAAGGTCACTCAAGATTTTTAAAATATATTGTATTTTAAAGCTTGGATCGATCTATGGATTCCGACAAATATCTAGAAGGGCAATCTATGCAAAGACCACCACTTTTTGAAAGTGATAGTTTTATTTATTGGAAAAATAGATTCGAGACATATGTTAAATCAAAAGATCTAGATCTTTGGCATGTTATTACCAATGGTGATTTTCAACCCATTATTCAAAATCCGGAAACCAAACTCGATGAGGTTGTCCCTTTTGAAAAACAAACTGATGATCTTAAAAGAAGGCTTGCGAAAAATAATGAAGCCAAAATGGTTATTTACAATGCTTTGCCTAGAAAAGAATATGAACGAATTTTCATGTGTAATACGGCAAAAGAAATTTGGAAAACTTTGTTAATCACCCATCAAGGTAATAGCCAAGTCAAAGATAATAAGATCGACCTTTTGGTTCAACAATATGAACAATTCGTCATTTCCGAAGACGAATCTATAGATAGTGCTTTTGCTAGATTTAATACTATTATTACTAGTCTTAAAGCTCTTGATGAAGGTTATTCTAGTAAGAACTACGTAAGGAAGTTTCTTAGGGCTCTACATCCTAAATGGAGAGCAAAGGTCACGGCGATTGAAGAGTCGAAAGACTTAACATCACTATCTCTTGATGAGCTCATTGGAAACCTCAAAGTCCATGAGATGATCATCAAGAAAGATTCCGAAATAGTCAAAGCAAAAGTTGAAAGGAAATCTCTTGCTTTAAAGGCTAAGAAAGAATCTAGTGATGAAGAGTGTTCGACTTCCGGTAGTGAAGACGAAGAGTACGCCATGGCGGTAAGAGACTTCAAGAAGTTCTTTAAGAGAAGAGGTAGATTCGTGAGACACCCTCGGAACGACAAAAAGACCTTTCAAAGAAGCCGAGACGACAAAAACGGCAAAAGTGAAAGGAAGTGCTTTAGATGCGGAGATCCAAATCATCTTATTGGAGAATGTCCAAAGCCACCGAGAGACAAGAACCAAAGAGCATTTGTTGGAGGTTCTTGGAGCGATAGCGGTGAAGAAGATGATGAAAAGGTCAAAGATGAAACGTGCAAGCCGATACATATGATAGGCGAAGGAAAGACCCCCCATTTCATAGAACCTGGGGAACGCAAGTTTGATCGAGGATTGGAGAGGAGAGGTGATGCTCCGATCGAAAAGAAATCAGTGGGGCCATGCCGGTACGACTGAATATGCGTTAGAAACCGAATCATCTTACTTTAGTGATGAAAACTCATCAATTGATGATATAGCTTTAGACAACGAATATGATAAGTTATGCAAAATGAGTCTAAAGATAATCACTAAAAACAAAAAGTTAAAAGCTACTAGAAATAGTCTAGAAAATGAGCTTAGAGAATTAAAAGATAAATTGTCCACACTCGAGAAAAACAAGAGAGTTGATCTCGATTGTGCAAAGTGTCATGTACTTAAAATTGAGAATGAAAAACTCAAAGATGAATCTACTAGATTAAACAAATTTGAAAAGAGTACACATTGCTTAAATGAA
Organism: Tanacetum coccineum; assembly: GCA_026074375.1. Lineage (NCBI taxonomy): Eukaryota > Viridiplantae > Streptophyta > Magnoliopsida > Asterales > Asteraceae > Tanacetum > Tanacetum coccineum. The sequence goes on from BQNB010078076.1 coordinate 6,463, forward strand.
ATGTTAAGTAATCAAAAACCCTCCAGTGATAAATTAGGTTTAGGGTTTAATTCATTTGAAGCATCATCTAGTGGAACTAAGGAAATAAAATTTGTGAAAGCTCAGAAAAAGGCGTATTCTGATGGAGGTCCCATAAATATGGGCGGCCCCCTAAATGACCAGGCGGCCCCCAAAATAAATATGGGACCGCCACAGCACGCCCTGGATCTAAAGAAAAACTTAGTCTTTCCAAAAAATCATTTTGGGTCATAGACCAACACATAATTGTAAACAAAGCCAAAGTTCACGTTGCTAGTGACAATAAAGTTATAACAATTTTTTATAGTATGTCTCAAAAACCAGGAGTAGATATTTCTAAACCTAATTTTAGATTTCAAAAATTCCACCTCCTAGATTAGAGTAAATAATAATTATTCTCTGTCCTAAAAAACACCGGCTACCAAAAAGACACGTTGGTCGACAGAAACCAACCTCATGGGCCTGTCCCGTTAAGTTGGAACAACCTTTCACGTCTATGTTACCATGCCTATTTATGGGTAATGGTGTTTCATTCTCACTATCCTCAACCAAATTATGCCTCTAATGCAAAGGATGTTTTTTGGCCAATAACAAATTGGGATCCCTTGAGAATATTGGGGGGACCCAAAAATGTGTGAGTTTTTTTTGTCTTATATAAATAGATATTGCCTCAGAGCCCGACCGAATGGATCAAAGGACTACGCGGTTGCGCCTTAACATCATGACGGGCTAACCGATTGCTCTTCTCCATCTTTACATAAGGATATCATGGGTTGAACGGGGGTCTGGTGGTAACGGATGGGGGGGGGTTGAAGGCTTGAGGGATAGGGTTCTGTCATTGGCATTGGGTATAGTGGGCGTTTGTCGAGAGGGGTTGTGTTTGTTATAATTCGTGAAGGGTGAACATGGGGTTATTGGTGGTGGGTATTGGGTGCTATTGTATTTGGACTATTAGGGGGTATTGTACTTCGGTGGTGTTGGTTCTGGAGCTGTACATGGTGTTGAATCCACTAAGGACGGGTTGTTAGGCCCCACTTAGTTGAGCGTAGAGGTACTATAGTAAAGTAAGGCTTATATGTGATGAATTTGAAATCTGTGTGTTTTTAAGCCAAAGGATCAAATTTTTCTCAACAAACGTTTGTATGTTAATTTTTATCACCGCGGGGTGGGTTTTTTTTATTTCGTTTTTAGGAGATGCTCAGTGGGCACACCGATAATATGAGGTCCTCTGGCATTTCGGGTGGGGGGCCTTACACGAAAGCCTCCACGACCCATCCAGCCGCCAGTACCTCAACAACACTTCCGCTATGGATCTGTGTTAGATAGAATTGCGTATATCCTTTAGAATTATAAGCTGGTATGGCGAGTTTGGGGGTTTCCATATGTTTGGGTTGTGTTGGCTGGGTGATGGTTGTAGGTTGTTGACTGCTTTTTGTCAAATATTGGGACAAAATAGGAAACATTACTAGCTCACCGCTATGTAACACAATGTAAGAATGTAGTTCAACGATCTTGAAGCTTCTTTACACCCTAGTGTCCTTTGTCTGAATGATTCTCCTACGGGTTACTTGGACTATTGTCTTAATGATAAATTCATAGCCTTTCGATCAATGCAAAAGATTTAGTAATTTAAATCCAAAAAATCCAATAGGTTGATTCTATTAGTGGTAAATTAGTAACCGACCACGGTTGAGAGATACGGAGTGTGATTTTGAATTGTGGTAAGAGTGAGGGAGGTATGTGATTGTTATAAAGGTGGGTGGGTGGTGTTGCAAGTTGGTGAGGGGGGCGGAGTGGGTGTTGGCATTGTGTCCTTCGGGTAGTTCGGTACACATTTTCGTGCTCGGGGGGGTGGATGCTCATAGCCTACTCTCTACTCTCTAGCATATGGGCTTATGGGCGGTTGTTGGTAAAGGGAAATATGTTGGACACTACAAGTTATTGTGGGGTGGGTACTTTGGTGTGGGTTGTTGCATAGAGGGTGGTAATTCTTTAGGGGCGCGGGGGGGGGGGGGGGGGGGGGACGGGGGGGTCGCGCAGGGGGGGGCTGGGGGGGAGGGGTGGGGGGGTGGGAGTGGGGGTTCAGACAGGGGGGGTAGGGGAGTGTGTCGGAGTATGTCTGGACGATTATACGATTGCGCATTAGAGCCATTCCTAAGTTTAACTCCATATTGATTTTGTAGAGGTAGAGGGCCAGGATCAAATTTAGATGGAGGGGGGGTTAGATTTTACGTGAAAGATTGTGGAATATGTATTATTAAGGGAATGGTATGGGGAGTATGGTATGTACGAGTGTAAATACCTATCTCGGTGTGGTTGAGGCTTGTGGATTCCTGTGTAGTTTGTTTTTTGTGGGGTAGCTATAGAGATTTAGTCCTCTTCATTTGGTACCCCAATATTCTAAATGTAACATAAGTGACCTCCATTACGTCATGTTGGTCGAACGGTTTGTCCGTGCGTCTTTTGTTTTTACTCATAATTAGTAATGCATATGTAGTGTAAAGTACATTGTTCAGATGGCGTTAAAATACACACGTGGGCTTATGGAGTATTAAGTGGATTGAATCTCTTATCGGGACACGTCGTTGGTTGTAGGTGTGGGGTGGGGGTAAATGTTGTGCACATTTATAGTGTGGGTGGTATCAGTTTTAGCCGACCCTCATTAACGCGTACGTAACTCTAGAATCACCCCTTTGTTTGGACGAGTGTGGGATATAATTGATAGACCCGTTAGCATGCTGTGAAGTAAAAGAAAGAGACAAGATAGCCAAATAAAAATTTATTAAGTTCACCGAAAAGAAAAAAACCTTAGGAAGGAGGAAACAACGACATTTGTGGATGGAAATATATGGTAAACTGTAAAAGGGTAAGTTGATGAAATAATCAACCCACCTTTTTTGGTATAATATTGGGGGGGAAGGATGAACCACCCTTTTAATTACCATTTTTTTAAATAAGGTCTCCTAGGAGGTTAAACCTTAACAGATAAGGTACCCTGTGGTCATATTTGACCACACCTCCCACATTGCTTTGGTTCGGCGGGGGGGGGGGGGGGTCGTGTGATTAGTGAGTTCCTAATTGTGGGAGGATTGAGTATCAATTTACCTCACACAAGTAGCACAAACCTGGTGCCTCTCACAAAAGAAACACATCAACCTCAAAAGCAAAGGAGACCTCGGCTTATAAAAAGAAAATGAAGACAAGGAATTGGAGGAGTAGTTTTACTTAAGCACGTTTTAATTTAATGTCTTTTGAATTATTGTCTTTCAATTCAGATTGGTACTCTTTTTAATATTAATGCAATTTCAATTTTTCAAGTAATTTGAAGTTCTGTCCTTTAAGCTTTAAGCACTCAATTTATTGCTCACAATCTCTTTCATAAGCTCTAATAAGCTTATATGCTCTATTTTTACTCATTTAAGCTTTCACAAAAACCTTTGATTTCTTAACTGTTTAAATAAAAATAAATAAAAAAAAGCCTTCAAGAACTTTGGAGCAAGGTTGATAATGGATGGCCTTGGTTTAGAGCCTCAGGGGAGGCATTAGGATTGGTTAAACACTGAGTAAGTGTTTAACTTTCATTCCATAAGCATTGGACCTTTTGTAAGTTTTCTTGTATTTTTCCATTTTTAGCTTATCACTGTAGCTTAGCTTATTTAGTGCTTATTTATGCTCATTACTGCTTACTTATGTTCTTTTATTGCTTATTGGTCTTTATTTGTGCTTTGTTATCATTTGTTTAAGTTTTTATGTAAATCTGTCCATTTTCACTTAAATATGTCTATATCTTATTAGCTTATTATAGTTGCTTAATCTTGTGTGCTATTTGCTTATCTTTGCTCAACTTTTGTCTTTCATTATCTGTTTTTGATTATCTTTGCTTAAAACCCTAAATTTCAGTTCAAAAAGTTGATTTCAAAAGTTAAAGGGGGTGTTTGGTATAACATCCCAAAGTGGGTCAGTTTGGGTAAAAAAAACCCTTGGGTCACCTTGGCCATCTTTATAAAGCCTTTTTAATCTGTTTTAAACCTGTTTTTAAAAGATTTTTAGTTTTAAAGGTAGTTTTTAAGTTTTTTCTAAATGCCCTTTTTAAACTCTTTGGCCAAAACAGGTTTAAAGCACTTATTTAAATTGTTTTTTTAAACAAGCTTTTGAGTCTTTGTTTAAGTGTCATTTTAGTGTCAAAATAGGATAGGTTAGTGTCTTTAAGTTTCCTTTGTCTTTCTTTAATTCTGTCAAAACTTATCTAGTCATTTTTTTAGTTTTAAAACCACATTCTTAAATCCTTGTTATCATATGGTAAAAATGATTTTTAGCTTCTAGTTTTTTGTGCACAAGCTCACCATGAGCTTAACTCCATCTGTTTTTGGTTAGTTTTGGGTTTTGAGCATTTTCTGTGGCTTATTCTTAAGCTTGTATTTGTCCTCTTTTCTTGTCAAAAATGTGCCCTGGTGCAAACAGCCGACCTTTTCAGCTCTTTTTCTTAGCTTATCTTTGTTCCAAATTTTGTTTTCTTTGCTTTTCTAGTAAGCCACTAGTTCAGGCTTTAAGCCCATATAAGTTTTTAAGCCTAAGACTCACTCTAAGTGCTTAAAAATAAGCCCCAAAAAGTGTCCCAAAGGCTTTGAATCTGCCATTTTGGCTTATTGCTTATTTTTGCTTTTCTGGCTTTTGTGTCTGATTTTATTAGCTTATTTTTTATTGTAGTAGCTTATTAGGTATAGGTAGCCATATGTCTTTGCTTAACTTTGATTTTAATTAGCTTAATTTGTTCATAAATTAGCCTAGCAGTTTAGATTTTTTTACTTAGTTAAAAATAGCATTTCTGCCCCTTTGTTTGCTTATTTTCCAGCTTATTTTTAAGTTTCAAAAAATTTGTCTTTTTTAAATGTTGGTCAATTTGTGTGTTTAACAAGTGTGCAAAAAGAAAAATAAAAAAAAGGTTTTTGTAAAAAGGGAGGCCAAGGATTCGAACCCTGGACCTCCCCTTTAACAAGCACACGATTCACACACACTCTCCACTACCAACAGCGCCCTTGGGACTTTTCTGAAAGGGTTTGCAAATACTTTCCTTTTAACCCTTGTTTCCCTCTTTTGCTTATCAGGTATATTTAGAAGACATTTTAAGTTCTTCACTCGAGTCATTTGCACTTAATTCTCTCCATTTCATGTGAAAGAGAATGTTCTTATTCTGAAGAACCCTCTCTCGACTCTTTGGAAACAAATCAAGAGGCAAACACACCTTATCAAACACACATTCCAACACCAAGAAAATTATCCAATCAATTACAATAATGGTTGATGAGTGTGTAGATGTCTTTTGGTATACCTTGAAGTAAGATATTCGTAGCACGAATGTCAGCTTTATACCTTTCCTTTTCTTCAGCAGAAAGGTCTGTAAAGACTCTAGCACGTTCTGGACCTAGTTGAAGTGCACCCTCAGTTTCTTCAGCATCTTCAGCAGGAGTTTGTATGAACGTTCCCATTTGAAATGGACCTTCAGTAATCGATTTCATAATGTTCTCTCCATTATCTTTTCCCAGACAATACAGACGAATGCGTTGTTGCCAAGATTCAAAGTCTGTTCTGTCAAGCATTGGTGGGCGTGTATCGGAACCGGCATACCAAATATCTTCTGACATATTAGACGTCTTGATGTATTGGTTATGAATGCAATTAACGTTCACGGGATTTTACAAGTCTAAGATTTAAACCGATAAGAAGTTTACCGGGATTTTACAAAATCAATAGAAAAACCGTAAATGAATAATTGGTTGTGATATTTGGTTTGTTGATTTGTTTGAAATTTGGCGCAGTTGGATTATGAAAAAAATAAATTTTACCCTATTACCAAAATCTAAATTTGGTGTAAAAATAAGCTAAAAAGGCTAAAGAAAAAATTATATTTTACTTAATTTTTCCCGCCAAAAAGTGTCGCTAAAAAGGTGTCGACCAAAATAATTTTTACCCTATTACCAAAATTTGAATTTGATGTAAAAATAAGTGAAAAAAGATTACAAATTACTTAATTTTTAATTTTTTTTATATATTTTTTTTAATCAAACCGCCTCCTATCAATTAACCAAACCGCTGCTTATTATTTTAATCAAACCGCCGCTACAAATGAGCAAACCGCCGCCTGAACTGAACCAACTCGCTGCCTAATTAAATACGCAAACCGCCGTGTAATTAGACTAACTCGCCGCCTTGAATTAATCAAACCGCCGGTTCTTTTTGTTCAATATAATAAGCAACTCGCCACACAACCTGTTAAACCGCCGCCAAATCAACCAACTCGCCACAAGAAAGGCAAACCGCCATGAGCAACTCGCCTGCTAAAAATAATCAAACCGCTGTGAGCAACTCGCCGTGTCAATAACTCGCCGCCTAGAAAAACATAACTCGCCGTGGAATAAAAAGATAGACTCAAACCGATGCATGATGGTCAACTCGCTGCCTAATTTTATACATGCCGCAGCGATATAAACTATTAATATTAAAGCAAATTCGTCCTTTGACTTTTGGCAACTCGCCTTTGACTTTTTCCTAAAAACGTGGATCTTGTCCCCTCTTATACCAAACCGCCGGCTAGAAAACAATATTATAACCAACTCTCCATGATGAACACTAGCTCGATTTAAGCAAAATCAATCCATTTGAGCTTTTTAACCATGATTCAAAGTTAAAACATGCAATACTATGTGTGTATATCAAGTTTAAACACACATTAACTCGTATTTCTTTAAGAATCGTCTAAAGTTAGGCAACTCTCCACGAAGAACACCAAATAAATTCAAATCTTTTAAGCTAGATTTCGAACTTGAGGCTTGTGTATCTCTTGTAGGAGTAACAATACTTCTTCCTTAGCATTTATAGCATGAATAACCACAAGATTAACCAACAAAGTAAGCCCGAATTGCCTTGTGAGCCGTGGGGTGTTCTTGGTTCAAAATGAGCACGAATCTGAGCTATTATAACCACACGAATCAATCATGAATCCACCGAGGCTCTGATACCAATTGTAGGATCGTTTAATTCATAACACTGTGATGATTCTTGTGATTGGCTAGTTTCTAGAGAGAGAAACACATGAGAGAGATTTTCTAGTGAGAGAAAATGTGTTTCTATGAAAAGGAAATAATGACTAGCTTGCCTCTTCCAAAGTTGGAAGAGGCTTATATAGTTCTTACAAAATACCGGGTATTAGTACCCGGCATAAAACCGAAAGACATACGATTAACTATTAAACTACGAACTATTATAAACAATAAATATACGGGGTGACCGAGTCTTTTACTCATATCTAACACACTATATCTTATCTTGTTTCAAGTGATTACTTCCCTCTTCTGCCCTTCTACTAAATCAAGTGGCAAGTGAAAGGAACAATCGTATTCATCTAGAAATGAATTGTTATCAAGTGATCTATTTCTTCCTCCTCAAGATCACAAATCTTCATTATATTTACTTTGTGTTGTTGTGTAAATTGGATTGTGTGTAGATCCAATAGTGTAAATTATGTATTTGTGTGAATTGGATTGTGTGTCAATCTAAGAGTATATATCTTGTGAGTGTATAAAGACTTAGTTGATGGTCTTGATTTGTTTTAGCTACGATTGGGACTCGGACGTCTAGCTTAGTGTCAGAAAAGAAAGCGACATGTAAACGGTTTTCTCTGCCTAAAGGGAGCTTGTTGACATAGTGAAATCTCGAGTGGAGTACTCGGGGAGTGAAGTAGGGCGAAGAGGTGCTTCATAGCCAAACCACTATAAATCTTGGTGTTTTGATTTGATCGTTTCTTTCCTTATGTCTCTATATTGTTATTGTTTATTTAGTTCATTACATTAGATAGTTTAGTTGTGATTCATATTGTAGATTGATTGACATACAACTCGAATCAAACCATTTTATAAGCAAAGTTTTTTTTAAATCGGATAATTACCGTTAAAAAACTATTCCAACCCCTTCTAGTTTCTTACAGTTTCTTTAAGTCTACCTCTTACATGCAATCTTTAACCACTTTATACTTTTTCTTAATGCAAAATTCAGATTTCATGGATGACTAATGTAACCTGAAATAGAAGGGTACGGGGATCGTTGATAAGTAGTTGAGGTTTATTCAATCATGATATATTCCTTTTCAAAATTGATAGAATATTTAGAATATAGGCAAAACTACCTTGCAATCTGTCCGAGAAGGTCTTCCACTTAGGCAGCCCATGCTTCCGCTTAGGTTGCTCATGCTGTCTCAACCGACGCGTCCCTTACCTTCTCCTCTCTTTCGTCCCATGTCTTCTCCTCTCAAACGGGATATCCTCTGGTACACGAATCATCTTGATATGTTAAATTCTATATTGTGCCAACTGTTGCAACATCTTACAGAGGATAACATAAACTTCGAGTATTAGCAGGTGCTTTTAAAATAATGGCATGCCACAGAAGTAAATCTCGATACCTGGATACCCAAAAATACATATTCTTACAAAATAAACGAATACTGAAGGCTGAAAAAGACCGGTTCTTATCTAGAGGCATTATACACATAGATCAATTAGCGATCAAATTTATCACTTTATAAGGATACTATACAAAACATCTGATCCAAACATCCTGAATTATTACATACCACTAAACTGAACATTTTTATTGATAATTTTGTATCCCAACCTAAATTATTACATACCTCTGCAGTTAGACTTGCCCCAAAAAGAAGCTAAGAGGCATTTGTAATTGCGTATTCTTTCAGTTTTTCTGCTAACTTTTTAAAGCAAATAAGTAGTTAGGAGTGTTTGTTATATCCAAACTGCTTCTGCTTCGCTCATATGCTTATTTAGGAGTAAAAAGCAATTTCTTCTAATAAGTAAGTAAGGAGCCTCTTATTTTCAAAGTGCTAATTTGAGAAGAAACTATACCTAATCTTTTATCCTCACATGTAACCTAGAAACCAACTATAAATAGATTGGATTGAAATTTTATACCAAACTATTAATGTGTGTATTCTTCACAAAATAAGTAATCCAAACATTATTCCTGGAAGTGCTTATTATGAAAGCAACTTATAAATACTTATCCATAAACATTCATATCATAGATATAACAGTCACTAATCTTGGATGTGATTGCCATCTAATACTAACAAATTGTCAGACCCATACTTAATTCACCCAAATCACCAAATTTGTGTACCGTAAAACTACAAAGGGGGTGTTTGGATCAGCTTAGTATATGTGTAGGAACCTGAAGCACTCGAAAGCAAGCCCTTTTTAAGTGTCTTTGCTCAATTAAGCAATTTTCAATAAAAGAAATTTAACTAAGACAATCCAAACAGTCCCTAAGAATAGTAAACTATAAAACAAGACATTTGAAAGCTACCTAGTTACGGGTCCTACTACTCTTTCTTTAAGCCGTTTGTGATTTTCTTCGTTGACGAACACCTACGCGTACTGATAAGACAGAGAGAACATCTATGTCTTGAATGAATCAGCTGAGCAAACTATGGCAACTTCCTGATCATCCTAGGTGCACGTTACCTCAGCTTAGATGTATCTCTTGCTTATTTTCACTTCTGCCTAAACAGTCAAAGGATGCCACAATAGTTTTACTGCAGCAACAACACATTTTAATATAGTTGGGAACTGAAGAGAAATTATGACTGAAAACATAGGTGATACATATGTGTTATCATTGCTGATTTATTTGGCCTATAAAACAAAGCGTATACTCAAAACTAAAGCATGCTTTGGGATTATACTTTAGGCATTAAATTATAAAGGAGTAAAAACGTTTTTTAGTATATTATGACGTTGTTTTAAAACCCAAACCCACCTTTTTTTAATAAGCTAATTACAATAAAGGATGGAGAATTTCGGAAACCCAAGAGCCCCAATGCATTTGTCAAATACGTGATATCGTTGTTGTGTTCTAGCCATATGCCTTTGTCGAACACGTGATATCATTGGTGTGTTCTAGCCACAGAACAGTTAACGTAACCAATATGAGGAGGATACGTCCTCTATGGCTGCAAATTCAGTGAGTTGCCCCGCCAAGGTACGGACGATCTCAGCCCAACTTTAAAACTCTGCTTTTTTTAACTGAAATAGTCAATTTGTTTGGCTCAGATTTACGGTGGAACCGGGGAAAAGGAACATTTTGACCCTCGTGGCTGCAAACACAACTCTTGTGGTGAATGTCGTGCAAGGTACGGTTCATTTTCACCACGTTGATCCACCTAGCAGATAAAGCTAGGATTTATAAACGCAACGGACGTTATAATATACTATCTTCATCGCCATTGTGAGTCAGCAAATGCATATAAAGCGATTATACAACGTTTTAAGACTGGTGTTCGTAAAACCAAGCATATGGGAGTAAGTATTAGTTTAGGAACCACATTTTTTAGTGTGTCAATTAACATTCATTAAGACAACAACAATGTTTTATATGTATAATAAAACACATCAGTTATGACGACCTCAAAAGCAAACATTATGCGCATTCACAACAAGCTAATACATTTCATCACCACAATTTGATGCTAAACACATAGCAGTTAACAATACAAAACAACCTCTATTGACAACACTTCATTAATCTAGTTGTTCACAGTAGACTTTGAGGAATCAAAGTCAAGGCAACCAAATTCTAGCAGACCCAAATATGCCCATTTACTCATCAGAATCTCAAAATTAAAAATTTCGTATGTAAAGTAAAGAATGGAGCTTTAAAGCATAGATAACAACACTCTAGGCCAACTAAATGATGTTTACATGTATACCCAGTAGCATTCATCAATTAAGCATCAAAAGCCCAAAACTAAACCAAGAACAAATCGTTAAAATGATGAAAATAAATTCCAATTTAGCACATATCAGGTAGTGTCGAGCATCAAAGTACCTGATTGTTACTCAATTTGCATTTAAAAAACAACTAAAACTCAATCCAGCAACTTAGACAACACCTTCCACAAAACTCCGCAATAACCCAAATAGGTAAATAGTACTCATTTTCATAAACAAACCACATTAACAAATCAAATAAACCCCAAATTATAAACCATTCATATGCATGTAATTCTTTTATTTAGGTTCAAAATTAAATCAAATGAAGCCTCTGTTATTACCATGTTCAATCAGTCAGATATACACAATCCAACCATCTAACGCCAAGGGGTCACATCGATCACAAACCAACCACAAAGCCACACACCATGAACGGCGGGCAATGAAGAGGTTAGGTTAGGCATCGAAGAAGTGCGTATGATTTTGTTTAGGTTTCTATGGGTGGGGTTGGTTCTATGTGTGATATTATGAAAAGTGAAGCGTGGTGGTGAATCTTGTTTAGGGTTTGTTGTGAGTTAAATCTTGGGTGTGGATGCAACCACCCAAGTTTTGGGATTATCTTTTGATACTTGTGAAGGTTTGAGGGACACGTGCCTTTTTTCTTTCAGTGAGAGAGACACGTACCTAAAAACCCAGGACATAAATAAAAACACGGGTCGGGTCGGGCGATTATTGAATTAGAGCATTAATAAATGCATCGGGAATACAATCCTGACCTTTAATAATAAAGGTATAATAAGAGAACATGGAATAAAACGTGGGACTAGCACTACATTTGTTGGTGATTTTAGTGTCATCAATCATTTTTGTGTAATGGTGATTTACCGAGACCAAATGGATTTCAAGTTAAGTTATAATACGAGTTTGGAGGTGCGGAGTGCACACTTGTATAAACTATTAACTTGATTTCAAGTGTGATAATGGTAAAGGTTGTGAATGTATATCAGGGGGTAAAGACCTTGGATGTTTTCTATAGTAACAGAAATCCATTCGTCACCATAGTGTTGCAATGGGTCAAAAGGCTACAGTTAGTGACAGTTTTTAACTGTCACAAATTGGTTGCAGAAAGTAATTGAAGCGATGTGACCATTTACAAAAAGGTGTGACTTTTCACCAAGGGTCACAATTTTTCCCTACAACTACCATTTGTTTATTATAAAATAAACATCATTTTGGTTTTTCATTTTAACATGAACAATCATAACATCACATATAATCTTCTTCATGTTTTTGCTATTATTCTTGTGCCTAGAACTTGAGTGTGTTCTTGTCTTATCCCATATACGAATTTCATGTAACCCAAGGCACAAATAGGGTCGAAATATTGTATTCAGAAAGTAAACTATATACGATTCAAGAATTATCCAAAGCCAAATCTTTATTATAATGACCAATTAATACCAACATATACGAAATTCTAATTCATGACGTGGTCACTTCGGTACATTGAATCGCGTAAGTGGTTAATTTGACAAATCTTTCAAGAACTGATTCAATATTTTTCTTTGTCCCGTGATAATCATTAAATTGTTGTAAGATGGCTAAAATAAAAAAATTAGTGATTTTGGGTTCATTCGGGAATCACTACATATACTTGTGGATGCGCATCATAACATTTTGGTTTTTTCAAGTGTGTTTATGTTTATTTGTTGAAGAGACTGTCATAAGAAACTGAAAAAGCTTTAATCGTAAGTTTGATAATTGGTCATAGCAGGTTTATACAGTTTTTCTTCATAATTGCTTTAGCAGGTCCAAGATTTGGTCATTAAAGCGACATACTCTAGCAGTCAATAATTGTCTTGCAACCTTTGCTACAAATCTACAAGAATGTCACCTCAGTGGTCATTATTAGCAACCTTGTAAATGTTAAACCAAACAAAAACCAAAATATCTCGACTATAATTATCCCGTCGCTATGCCGCTATAAAATCGAGGAATCATTATTTGCTTATGACAACTTTCCTACAAATCGTTTCCATATATTATTCTTAAGAATGACAACTTTTCAAATCGTTTTAAGTTTCCATATACCAAATCGCGTGGGACATTTCAAGTCAAGTAACTTTTCAAATCATGTGTTGCTCTATAACTTTTTAAATCGTGTGTTTCAAGTCAAATTGTGTGTTTCTATATATAAGTTTTAAGTTTCAACTCTAAGGTTCAAGTGAAATTTATATCTATACTAGCAAGGTACTCGCGCGATTTTTTTGATTAATTGCTTTTTCGTTATAATGACTTTACGCATGACGAAAATGTTAGGGAATAACTTTATCGAACACTATTTCATATTAAAAAACAGTTAAGTACAAGGTGCATCAGATGCAAATGACGTTACGAACACATATTAAATAAGTATTAATATGTTTGAAATAATTAGCGGTAAAAAGTATTAGTAATGAAAACATTAGTGAGCAATGGAGTGTATCAAATTCTCAACTCATATCTTATTTGTAGGTAACAAATCATAATGGGCAATCTATTATGTGCAAAAGATTATAAGAATGTATTATTTTTTGTTTGTGGTACATAGTGCTCATTTTGAATCCTAATTTATGTAACTTACAAAAACTTAGAATGACGGTTTGTGAATTATATCTTTAAAAAAAATGAATTAAACAAAAAAGTTCGTGAATAATATCTTTGAAAAGAAAAAAATTAGGTTTTGGCATTTTTAGTTTCGATAATAATATCATTGACGAAACGCTAAATTAAAAAATTTACTTGTGCAAACAACAGTTTAATATTAGTTTTTGGACTTCAATGTTATAAAGTTTAATTATTTTTTAGCATGTTTAGATTAAATTAGTAGTGAGATGATGATAATGACAACATTCAATTTAAGTTTCGTAACCGACATGCTATATTAACTTGTACAATGTGATATAAGTGTGTATTACTTAAATTTAAAAAAAATAGGAAAGATAGGTACCATAAGCTTTATAAGTTGTATTAGTTAAAATTAAATTTTGTGCATTTAAGAGTTGTACCATAAGCTTTAAAATTTCTATTACTTCAAATTTTGTATGTATTTAATGAGGAGAGAAATATCTTCTTGCTTTATATGTAGTATAGATTTATCTCTACTACCTATAAAGGAAAAAGAAATAATCTTTGAAAAGTAAAATCTTAAAAATTTACAAGCCTTGACAATTACACGACGTCTGCTAAATAGGAAAGTACAAGCCACGTCTGGTTTTAGGAAATGGAGTGCAAAATAGGAAATTACAAGGAAATATACGTCTGCTTGAATACTTGAAAGTGAAAGTCCACGAAATAGGAAAGTATTTATTTGACCTTAGTGAAAGTCTACACAATCTTTTCTTCAAACATTAGTGTCTTGTGTTTCAACTATTGTTTTCAAAACTACAACTCTTTTATTATTTAAACTGATTTACAAGATATTTTTGTAAATAAAAGTTTTTCGTGTGAAATCTTTTATTTTCTATTTCAATTCAGTTTCCACATTATATTAAAAATCAAATCGTATGCCAACTTCATTCCTTATTACTATATATATTCAAACCTAATAATAAAGATTGTATTGAGATTCTCTAAATTTCATATGACAGGTAAAGTTTTCTTAGAACAAAAAAGATGACCGGGTCTCTCAGTAGGGTCCACTGTTATGTTTGTGTGAAAACTTTTCTGGTCATGTTCATATGAACTTTAGAGGATCTCAATCCTTTCTTTTTTTATAAATAACAATCTGACACTCTTTTTATCAGTCTTTTTTCTTTAAAAAAAATTAGAAACAACAACTTCATTCAATGGATATATTCCAGACTCAAACTTAATATAAATGTATATTTTTGTTTTGAATAATATTTTTTTTAATTTTAATACAACTTGTATCTAAAAATCAACTAATCATAATCAGTCCTAATCAGATTAAGTTTCTAACATGAAACACTAACTTGATAAAAACTGAACTTATTTGCTCTTGATGTGGTTGAAACTTAACTTGAACAAGATTTCACTAAGCTTATAGACTAGGGTTGAACCCGGACCTATGTAACTTTGGTTGCACTCAAACCTCACCCCTTCGACAACAATGAGCAACTAAGATGCCAGAGAAATGCCACCTTTATAACTTGCACACAATTGGAATTAAATATATACCTCAAATCAGGTGTAAATGGAATCTCTACTATGGCAAATTGCAATAGAAGATGAGTTCAATAGTTATTATAACGTTCTTCATCCTCATCTATGCAACTTCTTTAATTGCCGTAGCTTCATACTAGGATTTTGATAAAAAATTTGATTTGAAAGAAATCTGTGTAAGTAAGATTTAACAGAGGATGTTGACTGACCTTGAAATTTCAAGTTATATATATATATATTAATTAGTAAAAGAATATTTATAAAAAAATAAAGCTATATCGATTTTTATCTTGAACAACACTATAATGAGACATAATACGTGGAAAGGGTAACCACAAAAGAAAAGCTACAATCTATATTAAGGAGGCTGTACATTGCCATACATGAATGCAACCCACCAAAACCCCATAAAAATAATCTGATTAAGGTCATGGATACTCAAATGAGGACTGTACCATCATACACTTAAAAAACTTACCAATAACTCGCGATGATCATTAATTAATCGATACCTCTAGAAAATTCCGCCTCTATGTGTGGGTTACTCTCCTAGTGAACTTTATGTGTCCAAAATTGAGTTTATGTGAACGAGATTTCACGTCCAAAGTTTTGCTTAAAGAGTGAATGTATTTTATTTCTTATCCCACATCGTTAATGAAATAAACTTGTAAGGACTTTATTGTGTATAAATAAAGACCATAATTCCATAGCCTTGACATACATCAAATAAATAAGTATTATTTCCAGCATATGGAGTACGCATCTCAAAAGGTGAAATTCTACTTAAGTCTTTTTATTATTTTATTTTGTAACGGGTTGAATTTTCCATGGGATCATATAACTTTATCTGATTGTTGAATGTTGGGGTCTTTCTTTTATATATAACTTGTGTTTATGGGGTAATTGGAAATGTAGAAATTTGAGCTCTTGTTTGTACCTAGGGTAACAATCTACATGGTCCTTTATGGTGATGTCGGTTATCTTTGAGGAGTTTGCAACTGATCATTATCCCCCCCCCCCGCTTTGGAAAAATGTCTAATTTTCTGCATACTCACAGATAATGTTGAAGTGGCCAATAGTTATGCCCAGCCAGTTCGGTTGCGGAGAAGAATGCTTCTTTGAAGCTTATTTTAACAAATCTTGCCGCTCAAAAGCCGGCCGACTCGTTGTCTTGAGCAAGTAAAGGCTAAAATACGGCTGCCACTTGCCATAAATCTGATGTCGAAGAAAAGAGCTTATGGTACAAATCATGCTACTCATGATTTGTTAACAGGAATATCCAACTTTGATTCTTCACAAAGGATAGTAGTGTTGCACCCAATTAAACTGCCACCACCACCAGTTTTGAATTTAAAAGATGTTTGTCAATGACAAAGCAGGGAACCAACCAGGATGCAAGTAAGGTGATTGATGCAGCTACTGGCGCAAAGTCTGCTATTATCTTGCTTGAACTCGCAGACTGAGAAAATTGTGGTGGCTACTGATCGGAAGAACAAAGAAACTTTAAATAATACGGAGAAATTTGATCATCCTTCTGTTTCAGTGGATAGTGGAACATCCCAAATGGACCCACCATTGTCGAAGGTGATACTTTTCTTCATTATAAACCTGGAAAAAAAAAAAACATTGGCCCCAACCAAAACAAAAAAATAGTTTAACCGCACAACATGGCTTGTTTTTGGTTTTGGAAAACTTGTCAATCTGTATAATGTGGTTTGGGTTTGGTTGCGTAACTAAGAAAAAAACAGTTAACGCATGTCTAACTATTAATATTAGTGCAATTAGATTTGATGTGTTAATTAAGTAAGATTATTCATCGTATAGTGGTGAGTCCGATTTAAAGTCCTTCCGAATATTGTATAGAGATAAACCACTAAGATTATCCGCGCTACATTAATATTTAAACCCACGAGACCAAAAAATAGCTAAGTATATGGTTTTTATCTATATGATCTAACTGCATTTTTTAGATTAGCTTTCAGCTTTCTCATATAGCAAACACACATACACCTTCCCCCACCCCACCCCACACTAATACCCATTCACACACCCAAATTAGTTCCATGAACATGCTATTAGACTGTAATTATTTGATAATGGCGCAGTCAAAATTGAGCACATACCAGAGAGTTTTACAACCGAAGATCACAGAAAACCATCACACCGTCCTTTAAGAGTCGTCAACATACGCAGAAACAATCCAAAATTCCACTTTCACCAGCCAACTATGCTTCTATGCATCCCCGTAAAGATATTATGTTAACTCCAATAACCAAAAACAAGTTGCAATCGCCAACAATACCATCCCCGTTCACTTTCAGAACAGAGGAAAGAGCCGCTCGAAGAAAACAGGCAAGAGTTCACATTTGGTTCTTTGATCTGGGACTTTTACTCAAACTTCAAGTCTTATTTCTTAACCTGTAATTTATATTTCACGATTTCAGAAGCTTGAAGAGGCACAGAAAGTGCAGCTGCAAACAATATTGAAGGTTATAAAACCTCTCATTCTTGTTTCTAATCTCCATTTATCTTCTGACTAAGCTTTTGGCCCATTAGTGTTGAAAACATAATCAAAGTCAACCCTTTTATAAGTAAATGGGTTATTATAGTACTTTAATGACCAGGAGATATATTCTCATTCACTATCAATTAATGCTGCATATTTGTTGAGAGGATGATCAGCTGGATTTTGATCGCTAGTTTTCCAAAGTCTTCTTGAAGACTTCTTGACCGAAGGCGGTTGTGAGATTGTTGTGGGTGGTTTTCTTGCGGGTGTTAGTGAATTCTGATTTGCTTGTGGAGTCTGCAAATGAAACAGGAGTAACCATGAAAACACATGAGGTCTATAAAGTTTTAATCCTTGTTATTAAAGTACTATAATGAACCATTTACTTATAAACGGGTTGACTTCGCCAAACATGTACAAGCTTAGTTAGAAAGTAATGGTGTAAATGTCGCACAAAGTGCATTTTAAAGTATGAAATCTCCTACATCATTTTATTCAACAATATTTGATCACTCAAGCAAACCTAACTCGACAATATTAAAATCTCCTATACATTCTCATACAAATTAAAAATTTTAGACCGAAGATCAGCTGGATTTTGATCGCTAGTTTTCCAAAGTATTCTTGAAGAATTCTTGACCGAAGACGGTTGTTAGATTGTTGTGGGTGGTTTTCTTACAGGTGTTATAATTCTGATATTGCATTGAGTCCTGCAAATGAAACATAGTAAACCAAGAAACACATGAGGTCTATAAAGTTTTAATCCTTGTTATTAAAGTACTATAATGAACCATTTACTTATAAACGGGTTGACTTCGATTATATTTTCAACACTAATGGGCCAAACATGTACAAGCTTAGTTAGAAGGTGATGGTGTAAATGTCGCACAAAAGTGCATTTTATAGATGAAATTCTCCTACATCATTTTATCTCATCAATATTAGATCACTCCAAGCAAACCCTATACCCGACAATATAAAAAATCTCCTATCCATTCTCATAAAAATTAAAAGATTTTGGACAGAAACCTCCGCCCCAAAAACCCCATCATCTCGCACCCATCCACATGTTACGGTTCCTTTTGAGTTTTAGAATCTAGACATACCTTCTTTATAGGACTCTTTGGGGTTTCTCTTTCATTATAGAAGCTCGGTAGTGGCCTAGCTTTAAAGCAAAAGCTTTGTCTTAGTCTTCAATTTTGTCTCGTCGCGCTTCTGGCCCAGGAAATTTTCTCTTCTTCTTCACTCGATCCCTTCTCACTTTTAGTCTTGAACCCATCTCTTCTCACTCATCTATCTCTTCTTACCACTATCTCTCGTTCTCTGAGTTCTTCTCTTGCTCTGTCACTTCGAATCTGTTCCAACTCTGATCTTCTCCAACTGGAGATTGTTTATCTTTCTCCTTCATACATAATTGCCATGATTTAGCATGATAATGCTACAAGTCGTCATGCATACAATGTTACATGGCAGTATTTTGATTTCTTCGATGACAAATACAAAAGATAAATGGAGATTAGAAACAAGAATGAGAGGTTTTATAACCTTCAATGTTGTTTGCAACTTCACTTTCTATGCGTCTTTATCATTAAATTTTTCTTCAAGCTTCTGAAATCGTGAAATGTAACTTACAGGTTAAGAAATAAGACTTGCAGTTTGAGTAAAAGTCCCAGATCAAAGAACCAAATGTTAGCTCTTGCCTGTTTTCATCGAGCGGCTCTAATTATCCTTTTTTTTTCCCTCTGTTTCTGAAATGAACGGGATGGTATAGTTGGGGCGATTGCAAATTGTTTTTGTATGCACTCAGCAGACTTGAACTATTTCGCACCAAAGGCAAAAATAACAAAAATTAAGATTTCTTTTTTCATGAACGTGAGTATTCTATCATGTCTACATATGATGCTATGGAATAACTTTACAGACACCTGAGAAAAATTTGCCATTTTTGGCCAGGCGTTTTACTTCCTACTGCTGAAGGATGAACATATGTTTCCATCCTTCATAATGGTATAAATACAAAAATGTCAAAACTTGTACCCATGTAAAAAAGGAATTTGACACCATTACTTGAATGACTTTCACTAAATAGTTTCAATAATTTACCTTCTTTTTACTGAAGGACTTTCGGAAGTTTTATTCACTCCATTTGCAGCCTGCAGGCCAATTGAACATAAAAGCAAAGTCGTATGAAGAAGTCACAACAACATAATCTACGAAAAATACCTTTGAAGGGGTTGCCATAGGTTTCTTATTTATCGTAACGTGCAACACGAAATTCACATAAGCAAAGTCGTATAAACCAGTCGTATAAACAATTTCACAACCGCCTTCGGTCAAGAAGTCTTCAAGAAGACTTTGGAAAACTAGCTATCAAAATCCAGCTGATCATCCTCTCTCCAAATATGCAGCATTAATTGATAGTGAATGAGAATATATCTCCCTGGTCCATTAAAGGTACAAAATAACCCAATTACAATATAAAATGTGTAGCTTTGATTATGTTTTCAAACACTAAATGGGCAAAAGCTAAGTCAGAAGATAATGTGATTAGAAACAATAATGAGGAGTGGCTTAAAACTACAATAATGTTGCAGCTGCACTTATCTTGTGCGTCTTTCAAGCTCTGAAATCGGAAATATAAATACCTGTTAAGAAATAAGACTTGAAGTTTGAGTAAAAGTCCCAGATCAAAGAACCAAATGTGAACTCTTGCCTGTTTTCTTCGAGCGGCTCTTTCCTCTGTTCTGAAAGTGAACGGGGATGGTATTGTTGGCGATTGCAACTTGTTTTTGGTTATTGGAGTTAACATAATATCTTTACGGGGATGCATAGAAGCATAGTTGGCTGGTGAAAGTGGAATTTTGGATTGTTTCCTGCCGTATGATGACGACCTTAAGGACGGTGTAGCTGGTTTCCTGCTGATCTTCGGTTGTAAAACCTCCTGGTCTGTGCTCAATTTTGACTGCAGCATAATCAAATAATTACAGTCTAATAGCATGTTTCATGAACTAATTTGTGTGTGAATGTGTGTAGGTGGGGGTGGGGGAAGGTGTATGTGTGTTTGCTATATGAGAAAGCTGAAAGCTAATCTAAAAAATGCAGTTAGATCATATAGATAAACCTATACCTAAAGCTAATTTTATGGTCTCGTGGGTTAATATTAATGTGTGGATAATCTTAGGGTTTATCTCTATACATATTCGGAAAGGACTTTACATCGGAACTCACACTATATCGATGAATAATCTTACTTAATTAACACAGCAAATCTAATTGCACTAATATTAATATGACAAGCTTAACTGTTTTTTTCTTAGTTACGCAACCAAACCCAAACCACATTATACAGATTGACAAGTTTTCCAAAACCAAAAACAAGCCATGTTGTGCGGTTAAACTATTTTTTTGTTTTGGTTGGGCAATGTTTTTTTTTCCAGTTATAATGAAGAAAAGTATCACCTTCGACAATGGTGGGTCCATTTGGGATGTTCCACTATCCACTGAAACAGAAGGATGATCAAATTTCTCCGTATTATTTAAAGTTTCTTTGTTCTTCCGATCAGTAGCCACCACAATTTTCTCAGTCTGGAGTTCAGCCAGACTAATAGCAGGACTTTGCGCAGCAGCATCAATCACCTTACTTGCATCCTGGGTGGTGCCCTGCTTTCTTTCATTGACAAACATCTTTAAATTCAAAACTGGTGGTGGTGGCAGTTTAATTGGGTGCAACACTACTATCCTTTGTGAAGAATCAAAGTTGGATATTCCTGTTAACAAATCATGAGTAGCATGATTTGTACCATAAGCTCTTTCTTCGACATCAGATTTATGGCAAGTGGCAGCCGCATTAGCCTTTTCTTGCTCAAGCAACGCAGTCCGCTCGGGATTTTGAGCGGCAGCTTTGTAAAATAAGCTTCAAAGAAAAGTATAAAGTGGGGTGGGTTAATAGTGAGGTTAGGGCGATAGTCAGCCTCTTCTCCGCAACCAAACTGCTAGGCCAAAACTCTTGGCCTCTTCCAAAATATCATTTATCAAAAATTAGACCATTTTTCCCAAGCTAATGACTCAGATGCAAACCTCCTCAAAGAAACGGAATCACCAAGACCATGTAGATTGTTACCCTAGAGTACAAACAAGAGCAAATTCTACAATCAATTACCCCATAAACACAAGTTATATATAAAAGAAAGACCCCAACATTCAACAATCAGATAAAGTTATATGATCCCATGGAAAATTCAACCCGTTACAAAATAAAATAATAAAAAGACTTAAGTAGAATTTCACCTTTTGAGATGCGTGCTCCATATGATGGAAATAATACTTATTTATTTGATGTGTGTCAAGGCGCTATGGAATTATGGTCTTTATTTATACACAATAAAGTCCTTACAAGTTTACTCATCTCACCGATGTGGGATAGAAAATAAACGTAAATTCCTCTTTAAGCATAACTTTGAGACGTGACATCTCGTTCACATCAACTCAATTTTGGACACATAAAAGTTCACTAGGCGAGTACCCACGCGTAGTGGCGGAAATTTCTAGCGGTCGATAATTAATGATATGCGATATTTTGGTAAGTTTTTCGAGTGTATGGAATGTACAGCCTCCTTTCGAGTATCCATGACTTAATCATATAGTTTTGTTGGGTTGGCAATTCATGTATGGAATGTACAGCCTCCTTAATAAGATTGTAGCTTTTCTTTTGTGGTTACCCTTTCCACGTATCTATGTCTCATTAATATTGTTGTTCAAGATAAAATCGATATATGCATGTATTTTTTATAAATATTCTTTTACTAATTAAAAAATATACAGTATATAACTTGAAATTTCAAGGTCAGTCAACATCCTCTGTTAAATCTTACTTACACATATTTCTTTCAAATCAAAATTTTTATCAAAATCCTAGTATGAAGCTACGGCAATTAAAGAAGTTACATAGATGAGGATGAAGAACGTTATAATAACTATTGAACCACTCTATGGCAATTTAGCCATAGTAGAGATCTCATTTACACCAGATTTAGAGGAATATATTTAATTCCAAGTGTGTGCAAGTTATAAAGGTGGCATTTCTCTGGCATCTTAGTTGCTCATTGCTGTCGAAGGGGTGAGGTTTGAGTGCAACCAAAGTTACATAGGTCCGGGTCAACCCTAGTCTATAAGTTTAGTGTAATCTTGTTCAAGTTAAGTTTCAACCACATCAAGAACAAATAAGTTCAGTTTTTATCAAGTTAGTGTTTCATGTTAGAAACTTAATCGCTTAGGAACTAATTAAGATAGTAGATTTTTTAGATACAAGTTGTATTAAAATTTAAAAAAAATATTATTCATAACAAAAATATACATTTATATTAAGTTTGAGTCTGGAATATATCCATTGAATGAAGTTGTTGTTTCTAATTTTTTTTAAAGAAAAAAGACTGATAAAAAGAGTGTAAGATTGTTATTTATAAAAAAAAAGGATTGAGATCCTCTAAAGTTCATATGAACATGACCAGAAAAGTTTTCACACAAACATAATAGTGGGCCACTGAGGGACCTGGTCATCTTTTTTGTTGTAAGAGAACTTTACCGGTCATATGAAATTTAGAGAATCTCAATACAATCTTTATTATTAGGGTTGAATATATATAGTAATAAGGAATGAAGTTGGCACGCGATTTGATTTTTAATATAATGTGGAAACTGAATTGAAATAGAAAATAAAAGATTTCACTCGAAAAACTTTTATTTACAAAAGGGTTAATGACATATAATAGCAACGTACTTTCTCATTTGACCCATTATCAGATATGAACTCCAAAAAGTCTCACAATACCCATCGAACTTTATATGAACTGATCCAATATTAGCAACTTTAACCATATTTCTTAACAAATTTCCACAGTCATGATACACATGTACATGTCATATTCCCTTCTTATAGGAGCGTTATGTTTCGATGTCCGTCCTAATACAAACCAGTAGGTTGTATGCGTTAGTGTTAGGGTTATATGTGTTTTTATTAGGGAAGACAACCTAACGGTGTGTATTAGGGGCTGACATGGAACCTAACGCTCTAAAAGAAGTGACATGACATGTACATGTGTCACATGACGTGAATTTTGTAAGAAAAAATGGTCAAGTTGCTGTTTGAATATATATAGTAATAAGGAATGAAGTTGGCACACGATTTGATTTTTAATATAATGTGGAAACTGAATTGAAATAGAAAATAAAAGATTTCACATGAAAAACTTTTATTTACAAAAATATCTTGTAAATCAGTTTAAATAATAAAAGAGTTGTAGTTTTGAAAACAATAGTTGAAACACAAGACACTAATGTTTGAAGAAAAGATTGTGTAGACTTTCACTAAGGTCAAATAAATACTTTCCTATTTCGTCGACTTTCACTTTCAAGTATTCAAGCAGACGTATATTTCCTTGTAATTTCCTATTTTGCACTCCATTTCCTAGTACTTTCCTATTTAGCAGTCGTCGTGTAATTTTCAAGGCTTGTAAATTTTTAAGAGATTTTACATTTCAAAGATTATTTCTTTTTCCTTTATAGGTAGTACAAATAAATCTATACTACATATAAAGAAAAAAGGTATTTCTCTCCTCATTAAATACATACAAAATTTTCAGTAATAGAAATTTTAAAGTTTATGGTACAACTCTTAAATGCATAAAACTTAATTTTAACTAATACAACTGATAAAGCTTATGGTACCT
>BQNB010078077.1:9189-24801 GCA_026074375.1 Tanacetum coccineum
GTATTAATGGTACTTGAGGATTGGCTATAAAATCAAGCACAACAAAGTTGGCGGGAAAGTAAAACTTCCCTACTTTGATGGAAACATTTTCGGCTACACCGGTTGGTTTGGAAATTGTACAATCGGCTAACTCTAAAACCATTTTTGTTTCAGTAAGACCTGAAAATCTAAGCTTTTTCCAAATGGAATTAGGCATGAGATTAATGCTAGCCCCTAAATAGGCAAGGGCTAGATAATTATCAAATTCTGAAAAATCACAAGGAATTAGAAAAACCGCACTACAATTTTCATTCAACGGCGTTTTGGTTAATTCAATCAACTTGTCTTTGTTATTTAACATCTTTTTAAACATCGACGCAAACTTTGGCATATGGATGAGAGCATTCGCAAAACTAATCATCATTTTATGAAAATCATCTTGCTTCTTTTGAGAATCATTGTAAACTCTTTGAAAATCATTTTGGTTTCTTTGAAAATTATCCAACTTCATTTGCAAGTTATTCATGTTTGCATCATTTGCTTTAGCATAACTTTCAAAATCCGTTTTGGACACTCCTTGAGTTTGTGAAACGGGAGGTAATTCCACGGTTTTGATTTGAATTGAAATTGTTTCCTTGGTAACGGTTTTGGTTGTTTTGAACATTTGGTTGGTTGAAACCCGGTGGTCTCATTTGACTTGCCAAATTGGAAGGTTGGTTTCTTTGGAGAAAATTACCAACGGCTGCGGTTTGTTGAAATTGTTGGATATTGTCATGAAATACGGGAAAATCGTTTCCTCCTCGAGTTAACGGACAATGATTAAAATGGTGATTTGATCCACACGTGACACATACTTCCTCAACTGCTTTGATGGGTGCAGGAGTAGTAACAACTAAAGCTTTCATTTCATTCATCATTTTGTTCATCTTGATAGTCATCTTATCCTCGAGAGAAGCGGCTATTTGTTGCATATCGAAAGAATTATTAGAAGGTGAAGAATTAGAAAGAGGAGCATCCGTACTCACTCTTGAATCATTAGCACGACTTCTTGAGTAACGAACTTTTGACTTGCTTTCAATAATCGCTAAACCTTCTTGAGGCATCTTGTCTAAGAAATTGCCACCTGCGGCGGAATCTAAGGCATCTTGATCGTTGGAATTCAAAGAATTGTAAAAAGTATCGAGTTGGTGTAGTTCCGAGAAGCCATGGTGAGGACATTGACGAAGGAGTCCTTTAAAACGTTCCCATGCTTCGTTAAAGGTTTCGTTTGGTTCTTGGAAAAAATTGGTGATTTTGTTTCGGAGGTAAGTTGTTTTTGATGGTGGGAAGAATTGGTTTATGAATTTTGAAACAAGGTCGTCCCATGTGAGAATTGATCTAGGAGGTTCCTTGTCTAACCAATCTCGGGCTTCACCGTCTAGAGAAAAAGGAAAAAGCAAAAGCTTTATCGAAGTGTTCGGAACTTCGGGATGTCTAAACGTTGAAGTGACCTTGTTAAAAAATCGAAGGTGATTGTGAGGATCTTGTCTACCCGTAAACTTATTACTTTGCACAAGATTGATTAAAGGTTGTTTAAGCTCGAAATTGTTAGCATTGATCGGTGGAACAACTATAGCATCTTCATACCCCTCGATGGGTGCTTGTAACATTTGGGCCATTGTTCGATTGTCGGCCATTGGAACAACGTTTTGTTCAACAATTGGTTCTTCTAAATCAAAATTTTCAACAACCGGAAGAGTTTGTTGTTGACGACGTCTTCGAGATTGCGAACGAGTGCGCATAAAAAGAAAAACTAAAAATCAAAAAGCAAAACTTTACACTAATTTTTTTTAACAATGAATTTTAACGGTTACACGAAAGAGACTTAAACCAAATAATCAACTACTTCACGGTAGCTCTTGAAAATTGCTTTTCAAGGTGAGCCGTACTTGGTAGAGACACAAAAGGCAAGTGTTAAATCTTTGATTACGATTTGGGAACAATTGCAAGTTCACCGGAAATTGAAATGATAATATCTCAATAGAAGATATTATTTGTTGGTGTTCGATTACCAACTTTGTTTATTTTATTTCTTTTTTTTAAAGGACAATTTTTTATGTTTGATTTTTTCATATTTTTTTTACTTATATAAAAGAAAAGGAAAATATTTTTTTTACTTTTTATATTTTTTTTATTTTTTTTTGGATTTTTGAATTATAAAACAAAAATGAAACTTTCGAGAGTGAAAGGATCTTCAAACCAAATCAACAAACACAAAACGAAGGAATCTTAAACACTAGTCCCCGGCAGCGGCGCCAAAAACTTGGTGTGGAAGTTTTATATACCTAAAATATATATATATATAATATATTAATTCAAAGAGCAATTAAGAAAATTCCCTAAGGAAAATTCACTCTTAAAAATATATATAATATAATATATAATACGTATATTAAACCGGGCAAATATGATCACCCGGGTCGTTTCCCCAACGACTAGTGAAATTGAATCCTCGTTTAAGTTCGGATTCCGATTTGAATGAGTAAATGGATGATTTGATAGTCTAAAGCAACAATTAAATGGACAAATTTTAAAAAACAATTAAACAATTAAACGAATACGAAATCAAAATAAAACGCGACTATTAAGCAAGTAAAACTAAATTTTAACCTAAAATGTAAACTAAAATTCTAAACTAAGATAGGGACAAAAGGAAAATTTTTAGGAAAGGAAAAACATTTTTTTGATTATTTTTGATTTTATTATGAATTAAAACATTTTAGTCTATTAAATTAGAAAAATAACAAATTAAGTACTAAAAATTTGGAAATGATTTTTAAGCTTAATAAAAGTCTAAAATACATATAAAACTAGAAAACACTATTTTTAACTATTTTTAAAATTAAAATTCTATTTTTAAAATTAAAATTTAAAGCTCAAAAATGAAATTTAAAATCTAAAAGTGGTGAAAATGATTTTTCTGAATGTAACCTTAAGCTATTTTTTTATAAAACTAAAACTATTTTTTTTGTATTTTTATAAAACTTTTTTCTATTTTTTATGAATTTATAAGATTTTTACTTTCGAAACATGAATTAGAAAAAAATAAACAGGTAGAAAATCGGAAAAATTCTAGGTTAAACACTTAAACACTAACTGAAAACTCAAGAAAATAAGAAGAACCAAAAAAGCTAAACGAATAAGCCCTCAAATAAGCTTATAAGGTTTAGGCCTATTTATGAAAGGAATCTAAAACGTATACTAGTATTTAATGGTGCAAACTATGGATGGATGAGCTAATGTAGCAAACTGGTTAAGGTGTTGGTGTTATAAGTATGAGGTCGTGGGTTCGAGGCAGGCTAACCCCACCTTTTGCTCTTTTTTATTTTTTTTTTAATTTTAAGAAAAACTTAATACTAGGGACTTATTAGAATCTCTAAAATAAGCAACTTTAACAAAGGAAAACATAAGCTCTAAAATCTAACTTATAAGAATTTAAAACAGCTTATGAAAATGTCTGTTTATAGTGAGAGGGCTTTTGGGCTTAATTTCACTTAAAGGCTTATAACTAGCTTATTTTAAGCTCAAATCCAAAAAAGGAAAAGTGTTCTACAAAGCTTATAATGAGCTTAATCTAAAAATGAAAAGAAATCAAAGCTGGAATCAACTTAAAGCAACTTAAAATGTTAATGAAAATGCTAAACTCAGCAAAATACTAAAGGCATAAAAACTCAAATTAAGCTAAACAAACCAATAAGTCAATTTGGACCTTAAGCTTTTGCTAGCTTATCAAACAACTAATAAGCAACCTATTTCAAACTTAAAATCTAGAACTATAAGCTAAGAACAAGAATTTAAAAGCTAACTTTAAGACTGCTATTATTTTTGGAGTTTTATGAATTTTAATGACTTTAACAGCTAAATTAAGCTAGGTAAATAAGCTAGAAAGTAAAATTTAAGACCTAATATATATTAAGCTATACCTAGACTTATCCCTACTTAAATCTAAGCAACTAAATCCTACTTATACTTAACTATCAACTAAGCCAAAAGTGACAGTGCTAACTGTGACAGCAGTACTAACCTTTTGGTTAGTACTGGTGCACTTTGCACAAACACAAAGCCAATGGTGCAGGATTCCTAAATGGAACCTTGCACTTAAACACACTCCAAAAGAGTGTATAAACAAGATGCAAACAAGATCTAGCCCTTGGAAGGCTTAGATCAAAATTTCACAAATGAAATTTAGAGAAAATTTCCCCTGGTGCTAGAACAAAGATAATAAACTATATCTTTTGAAATTTTGAAACATAACTCTTAAAAACTGAATGAGAACTAATTTTAAATGAAAACTTAGCTGACTCAAGGAAATTGCACAAGTGAAATTCAAAGTGAGTTGTGCCAAACACTCCTTTATATACTTGGCAGTTTTGAAAAATCTTTTAAAATGAAATCTACTGATTAAATCCTTTATACCAGATGTTTAACAGATTATAACTACCTTAAATAACATAATCTAACTATTGAATTAAGCTAGAATGCAGGTTCTAAGAAATTACACTAATATTTTTTTGGTTTTTATGGATTATTAAGACAACTATGAAAAACTAAGATCTAATATGATAAGACTAAAAACAGATGGAGGTTAATGATTAATAAGCATAAGTAGAGAGAATTAAGCACTAATAAGCTAGTTGAATAAGCAAATAAGCAGTTTTACCCTAATAGGTAGTTAAAGCTAAATAAGTAAAGAGACAAAGAATCTAAGAGGAAACTTACTTTAAACTTCAGCTAAACAGAAGCTAATTCTCAAATAACAGCTATAAGCTCTAGCTTATTCATGTGAATAAGCTAGTGTAAATCCTTAGGAGTCCATCCATTGCTAACTCCCCTTCCTTAAGCTTTCCACTTCTTAAGCAAAGGTAATATATAGATTTAGAGCTAATTTTAAGGCTTAGGTATGATTTAGATTTAATTCAGCTCCATAATAAGCTTATAGACTTATTAGAGCTTATTAAGGCTAATTGACAGATTTGCTTATTGAGAGAGCTTATGACTTTAAATGAGAGCTTAAAAATGAGATTTAAAATTCTAAAAACTGAATTTCATTAATTAAAGAAACTGATTACATTACTTAAAAAGGAAATACAAATCATTTAAGTAAAAATACGAAATTAGGCTAAACTAAAAATTACTAAAAACCTAGATGGTGTGTGTGAGAAGTGAGGCCTATTTATAGCCTTTTGGAGAAGATTCTAGCCCTCTTGCCTTGCTCTCCAATCATTCAATCTCTGCCTTCCACTTCGTTCAATCATTTGATCTATGTTGTGGGATGTTGGATTAAATTGTGCACAATTAAGGATTGCCAGCGTGGCATTCCTTTGATGTGACATTGTGCTAGTTCTCTGAGTGATTTAGTACAAAAACTCGTATGAATTTGTGCTTCTTTCATAGCCGCGTGTGCTTTATGCTTGAGAGTGAGCTAGTAAGACTCTTGATTTGACCCATTTGACCCTGCCATTGTACTTGGGCTTCCTTGAATTGACTAACGAACCCTTTAATTTACAAAAGCCCTTTGTTTTACTTTGGGGTGAAAAGGGGGATGACGGGTGAATAGTAACTAGCCTTTGCGCCTCTTTTTGACAGTTATAAACTGTTATAGGTTTAGGATTTTACACATTTGGCCCTTGTCTTCCTTTTCTTATTTTTTAGTTATAAATAACTTTCAAAAAGTACATGTTTAGCCCTTGTGGTTTGTTATAAAAGGAAAGTGGGCTTTGTTTTGGGCTTTAGGATCCGGGTATGGGGTTATTGGGCCCATTAAGGTTTTTAGGGCCCAATAAGAGGTGAGGGGCTATTTTTGTACTTTTGTAAAACTTTGAGGGCTAAAATGGAATATTGTGGTCCTTGTTGACTTTTGTTGACCAATGATTGACTTTTCTTTGACTGGATTTGACTGAGGCTTGACTTTTCTGGCTTCGGCTTTGATTCTTTGGCTTCATTTTGTACTCTTCTGATTCTCGTGTCCGTGCTTGCCCGTTTTTGTGATTTTTGATATATCCGTACCTGCACACACAAAACACAAATACAAGCATATTTTTGCCATTTTTGGTCTGTTTTGGGTTTAATTGGGTTATTTTAAGCATAAATGGATATGTGTATTCTACACTTATCAAAATTCCCCAAACTAAACGATTGTGTGTCCTCACGCAATATCACATGCCTTATAACCAAATACCTCAAAACTTCCCCAAACTAAACCTTTGAAAAGTAGCAAAGATTTTTGTTGAGAGAGATAAGAGATCACAAGTTATAAAACACCCGATTTCCCATTTTCAAAGATTTTTCTCTTTTTATGATTTTTCTTGATAATTAACTACCTAACTACAACTTATTTGTGTTGACATAATGTATTGTTTTCATTACCTTTCTGACTCTTAAAGCTTTAATTAGAAACAAAGAAAAATTAAGTGAAAATGGCTAGAACTCGTTGAATGGAGCATTGTTCGGCGGTCAATCCTCAACAAGTTACCCGGAAAAAAACTTGGAGACCCCAGGTAAATTCTATTACTGTGTGATTTTCCCAGAATGAATGAGTGCTTAGCCCTTGGCCGATCTTGGCGCTAGCACTAAATCTCATGCCATGTATCCGGGCTGGGAAAAAAGCTTTCTCTTTCCGGAAGCTCACTAATACTTGTTATGATCCTTAACAAGTTACCCGAAAAACTTGGAGACCCCGACAAATTTCTCATACCGTGTGATTTTCCCGGAATGGATGAGTGCTTAGCCCTGGCCGATCTTGGCGCTAGCATAAATATCATGCCATTATCAGTGTGGAAAAAGCTTTCTCTTCCGGAGCTCACTCCTACTTGTATGACTCTTGAACTCGCCGACCGTTCGATCACCCAACCGATCGGTATCGCCGAAGATGTCGACGTAAAAGTAGGAAAGTTCCAATTCTCGGCCGACTTTGTTGTCGTAGATTTTGATGCCGATCATTGAAATGGCTTGTGAGGAGTATTCTCAAGAAGTTCTCGGTTTCTCCGATATGATCGCGAGTGGAAATCCCACTCCTTATTATGACCCGATTGTTTCTACCTCTTCTCTGACTCTCACTCCCTTCGGGGATAGTGATTTTCTCCTTCTTGAGGAAGCTGATGCTTTCCTAGCTATCGATGATGAGCTAATTTCACTAGAAATTAATGACTCTTATTACGACTCGTAGGGGGACATTCTTCTTCTTGAAGCTATTCTTAATAGTGATTCAACACCCCCTCCCACTCAATGAAACTATTTGCCTAAAATTAAAAAAGAACTTAAAGTTTGTGAAGCTAAAACTGATAAATCTTCAATTGATGAACCTCCCGAGGTCGAACTCAAGGACTTACCTCCTCATCTCAAATACAAATTTTTGGAAGGTGACAACCAGTTGCCCGTCATAATTGCTAAAGACTTGAGTGTCGAGGAAAAAGATGCTCTCATAAAGGTTTTGAAGTCACACAAGCGAGCCATCGCTTGGAAACTCTCCGACATCAAGGGTATTAACCTGGAATTTTGTACTCACAAGATTCTTATAGAAGAGGACTACAAACCGGCGGTTCAACACCAAAAACGGGTTGAATCCAAAGATCCACGTTGTCATCAAAAAGGAGGTTGATAATCTTCTGACGCGGATTAATTTACGTTAATCGGATAGTCCTTGGTAAGCCCCGTACATTGCGTTACAAAAAAGGTGGCTTTACCGTTGTTGAAAATGATGAAAACGAGTTAATTCCTACTCGATTGGTTACAGGATGGCGTGTATGCATTGACTACCAAAAGTTAAATGAATCCATCCGTAAAGACCACTTTCCACTACCGTTTATAGACCAAATGCTTAAGAGATTAGCGGGAAACGAGTACTATTGCTTTCTCGATGGTTTCTCGGGTTACTTTCAAATTCCCATCGACCCTCATGATCAAGAAAAAACCACATTCACGTGTCCTTAAGGAACGTTCGCCTATCGTCGCATGCCTTTTGGCTTATGCAATGCACCGGACACGTTCCAAAGGTGTATGATGGCTATCTTTCATGATATGATCGAAAAAACGTTGGAAGTCTTCATGGATAGCTTTTCAGTCTTTGGGAACTCATTTGAAAATTGCCTCTCTCATGTTGACAAGATGCTTCAAAGGTGTGAAGACACCAATCTTTGTCTAAATTAGGAAAAGAGTCATTTTATGGTAAAGGAAGGCATTGTCCTTGGCCATAAGATTTCCAAAAAAGGGATTGAGGTTGATAAAGCCAAAGTCGATGTAATTGCTAAGTTACCTCATCCCACCACCGTTAAGGGTGTGCGGAGTTTTCTCGGTCATGCCGGTTTCTACCGACGGTTCATTAAGGATTTTTCCAAAATTTCCTGACTAATGACTCATCTTCTTAAGAAGAATACTCGGTTCATATTTTCAAATGAATGTATCCAAGCTTTTGAAACGTTAAAGAAAAAACTTACTGAAGCTCTAATCTTGATTGCCCCATACTAGGACTTACCCTTTGAGCATATGTGCGATGCAAGCGACTTTGCCATAGGTGCAGTCTTGGGGCAACGTCATGAAAAACACTTTAGGCCTATACACTATTCTAGTAAAACAATAAACGAGGAGGAATCGCATTACACCACGACAGAGAAAGAAATGTTAGCCGTGGTGTATGCCTTTGCAAAATTCCGATCTTACCTCATCTTGAACAAAAGCGTAATGTATACGAATCACTCCGCCCTAAAATATCTCGTTGCTAAAAAAGATTCCAAGGCGGGATTGCTCCGGTGGGTTCTCCTCCTTCAAGAGTTCGATTTCAACGTAATTGACACAAAAGGAGCCGAGAATCTCACGGCCGATCATCTTTCCCGATTAGAAAATCTGTATGAAAATGTGCTCGACCCAAAAGAGGTGAATGAAAAGTTTCCTCTCGAAACACTTAATATGGTGACTTCTTGTAGTGACTCAAGTACCCCGTGGTTTGCCGATTATGCAAATTACCATGCGGAGAATTTCATTATTAAAGGGATGTCGTCCTAGCAGAAAAACAAGTTTTTCAAGGATGTTAAAAACTACTTTTGGGACGACCCCTATTTGTTTAAAATATGTGCGGATCAAATGATTCGTCGGTGTGTTGCTGGCCAAGAAGTTGTTGACATCCTCACAGCTTGCCATAGTGGACCCACTAGGGGACATTACGGTGCCAACTACACTGCCAAAAAGGTTTTTGACTTAGGATTTTATTGGCCTACGATTTACAAAGATGCCCATGACTTGGTCACCTGATGTGACACTTGTCAGCATCAAAGAAAAATTTCGCAATGTGATGAAATGCCTCAAAATTCCATCTAAGTTTGTGAAATCTTTGACGTGTGGGGCATAAATTTCATGGGTTCATTCCCGTCTTCACGAGGGAACAAATATATACTTATGGCGGTCAACTATCTGTCAAAATGGGTTAAAGCATAAGCGCTCCCCACAAATGACGCCCGAGTTGTTTGCAAATTTCTTAAATCTCTCTTCGCCCGATTCGGTGCCCCTCGTGCTAACATAAGTGATCGCGAAACCCATTTTTGCAATGACCAGTTTGCAAAGGTCATGCTTAAATATGGAGTTACTCACCGTCTCTCCCCGCATATCACCCACAAACAAGTGGGCAAGTTGAGGTATCCAATCGTGGCTTGAAACATATTCTATTATGAAAGGACAGTGGGCGTGTAACCGTGCCTCTTGGTCGGCAAACTAGATGAATTGCCACTTTGGGCCTTCAGTACAAGCTTACAAAACACCCATCGGGTGTACCTCATACACGCTAGTGTACGGAAAGGCATGTCATCTACCGATCGAGCTCGAGCACAAAGCCTACTTGGCCTTAAAGCATGCAAACTTTAACCTTGAAACCACGGGCGATCATCGTAAAATTAAACTCAATGAATTAAATGAACTTCATGATCATGCCTATGAGAACTCTTTGATCTATAAAGAGAAAACAAAGAGGATCCATGACTCAAAGATCAAAAACCGCGTTTTCAATGTTGGTGATCAAGTCCTCCTCTTTAACTCTCGATTAAAGATGTTGTTGGGAATTAAACACTTCAGAGTTAGTACTGCCAAGAGATGAGTTAGTACTGCTAAGCCAACAGTTAGTACTGCTAGAAGAAAACAGTTCGTACTGCTCAAGATTACAACTGCCAGTACTAAATCAGTCAGTTAATACTGCTAGAGTAAGTTAGTACTGCCTGTACTAACTTAAGACTATTGAAGAACTTACTACTGTTGGTTATAGAGTTACTACTGCTGGTTCAAGATTACTGCTGTTGGTGAGAAAGTTAATGCTGCTGAAAGTCTTCTTGTTGTTTCAACTGAAGTTAATGCTAATTGACTGAAGTTAATGTTGTTTCAACTGAAGTTAATGCTAATTGACTGAAGTTAATGCCGTTTCAACTGAAGTTAATGCTAATTGACTGAAGTTAATGTTGATTAGTCAAATAGAAGACTGAAGTTAATGATGATTGAAGAAATTAATGTTGATTGAGAATATGACTAAATACTTAGGAAGTATTTAATATTAGTCACATTGTATTTAATATATTTGACTAAATATTTAGGAAAGTATTGTAAGCTCATTAGGACTCCTTGGTGTATAAAAGGAGATCCTAGGGCATCTAGTTTAACATCTCATTCATCTCAATTCATCTCATTATCATACACATACCTACACAGCATCTCATTGTAATAGCTTCAAGGTTGTAAACCCTAGTACTACACAGAGTACTCGTATTATTTATCATTAATAATATTGAAGCATTTTTGTTCATTCATATCTACTGTTTCATTGATATAATTTAGTAGTATTCAAATTAGTTAGATTCCGCATACTCTTTAATATCAACACAAAGTTTCTATCAGTGTTATTTTGGATTTATCCAAGGTAACATATTCTTTATAAGTTAAAGAATCGATCAAGGCGTGGGATCAACAAGTGGTATCAGAGCCTGTGCTTTGAGAAACTTTGATCTAGAAGATATCATCAAGAAGAACTCTATATTCACAAGGAAGAGATGGCTCCTATGGCTCTTTCAGACTCTAAGGTAAATAATGACAAATCTTGCTCTAAAACTTGTTTGACAAACTATGAAGCTCTAAAGAAACAGTATGATGATTTGCTTGTTAAATTAGATGATACTGGTTTTAAAGCAGCTACATACAAAAGAAGTTTAGCAACTTTAAAAGAACAAATTATTAAATATAGAGAACATGAAGTTCTTTTTTCTGAGGAAATTGCTCTACTTAAAAGAAGTGTAGGTCACAAAGAATATCAGATGGGATTACTTAGGGCTCAACTTGAAAAGGTTAAACAAGAAAAGGAGGGGTTTGAGTTTAAGATTACAAAATTTGATAAATCTGCAAAAGATTTAGAACAGTTGTTAGGGACATTAGTAGATCATAACTGACATTAGCAAAAAAGGGATTGGGGTATAGTGCAGTTCCTCTACCTCATCCTTTGATTCTTAATAGACCAACACCTTTAGACTTATCTTATTCTGGTCTTGATGAGTTTAAAGAGCCTGAGTTCAAAGGTTATGGTCCTGAGAACAACAAGAAAGAGTCTAATGTTGTTTGTGAAAATTCTTCAAATGAAACTAAGAAAAATTCTGATGCTCCAATTATTGAAGAATGGGTTTCTGATAATGAGGATGAAGTTGAGTCTCCTGTTGTGGTAAAGAAGAAAACTGTTATTCCTACTGCTGCTAAAATAGAAAAACCAGTTAGGAAGCCAGTGAGATATGCTGAGATGTACAGGTCACAAAGACCTAGAGGAAACCAAAGGAACTGGAATGGTCAAAAATCCAATCAGTTAGGATGTAACTTTGTGTTTAATAACAAGGCATGTTTTATCTGTGGAAGTTTTGAACACCTGCAGTATACCTGTAAACACAAGAGACATGTTAATGATCAAAAACAGGTACAAAAACCTATCTTTTAGTACTGCTAGGTCTTTTAATACTGTTAGGCCTTCTTATACTGCTCACCCCAAATTAACAATTCATTGTGCTAGACCAAGGATATATTTTCAAAATCAAGCACAATCAACTGTTCACATGCCTTTTTACAAGAGAACAACATTAACAAAAAGGTGTTTTAATCAAAGGTTTAATGATGTCAGCATGTTGGGTTTGGAAGCCAAAGAACAGAGTAATAGATCATGTCTCCAAAAACAACATTGCTTCAGTCACTTTGAAGAGACTTGATTACATAGATGCACAAGGAAGATTCAAGTCAGTAATGGCTTGGGTTCCCATAAGAGGATGATCTTCAGATCCTTGTAGTAGATGAGGCTTGAAGACAAATTTGAAGCAGACATAGCATACTTATGATGCAGAGATTCAGGGGAGGCATGAGCATGAACCAAAGTTTGATTATGATTTCAATACTGGTAATGTACCAGTTACTACTGTTGGTAAGTACTACCAGCCCTGAGGTTAAAACTGCTAGATCAGCATAGTGAGATGGCAAATGAACTTCTTTAGAAGATCTTCATGCAGGCAAAAAGATCAAGAAGATGAAGCGTTTGGAAGCTTCAAGCATCCTCTCAGCAAAGACAAAGAAGGTTTAATTCAGAGAAACTTGATGATTTGAAGGTAAATCACAAGTTTAGGGGAGGATTGTTGGGAATTAAACACTTCAGAGTTAGTACTGCTAAGCCAACAGTTAGTACTGCTAGAAGAAAATAGTTAGTACTGCTCAAGATTACAACTGCCAATACTAAATCAGTCAGTTAATACTGTTAGAGTAAGTTAGTACTGCCAGTACTAACTTAAGACTATTGAAGAACTTACTACTGCTGGTTCAAGATTACTGCTGCTGGTGAGAAAGTTAATGCTGCTGAAAGTCTTCTTGTTGTTTCAACTGAACTTAATGCTAATTGACTAAAGTTAATACTGATTAGTCAAACAGAAGACTGAAGATTAATGATGATTGAAGAAATTAATACTGATTGAGAATTTGACTAAATACTTAGGAAAGTATTTAATATTTAGTCATTGTATTTAATATATTTGACTAAATATTTAGGAAAGTATTGTAAGCTCATTAGGACTCCTTGGTGTATAAAAGGAGATCCTAGGGCATCTAGTTTATCATCTCATTCACCTCATTCATCTCATTATCATACACATACCTACACAACATCTCATTGTAAGCTTCAAGGTTTGTAACCCTAGTACTAGGACAAGAGTACTCGTATTGTTGTTTATCAATAATATTGAAGCGTTTGGTTGTATCTTGTGTTCTTTACATAATTACTGTTTCATTGATATATCTTCTAGAGTATTAAAGAGTAGATTCCGCATACTCTTTGATATACACACAAAGTTTCTACCATTGTTATTTTGGATTCATCCAAGGTAACATACACTTTACAAGGTAAAGAATAGATCAAGGCGTGGGATCAACAAGTGGTATCAAAGCCTCGTGGCTCTCGATCTAGGATCTACAAGGTTTTGAAGAAACCCTAAAATCCTAATTTTTTAGAAGAATCGATTTTGGTTAAAGTT
The DNA here is from genome assembly GCA_026074375.1 of Tanacetum coccineum. NCBI lineage: Eukaryota > Viridiplantae > Streptophyta > Magnoliopsida > Asterales > Asteraceae > Tanacetum > Tanacetum coccineum. Next base: position 22,722 of record BQNB010078077.1, read on the forward strand.
TTCAAGGGTTTTGATGATAAATTGCTATAACGGTGTTTATGATTGTCCTCTCTACCTTAATTGGTATGCAATACGATCTTCAATCATTGTTATTATTAAAGGGGTTTTCTTTGTATCAAATTCAGACTACTATGATTTTTGTGTCACTAAATGGGCGTCGTCTGGACAACAAGGACGATTGATGTAGGTCCTAGGTATAGGATCTGACTAGCCTTTGTAAGACTATAGATAACTTGGATAAATCCAAATCAACTATATGAGAGACACTGACTATGAATATCACGTGTTAATGCGGAATCTTAACACAAGAATTAAGAAGAGACGATATTTCTAAATTGCTATTAAGCTCTATGCTTCTATTGATATTTCTCAAAACGTACTACTTAACATTGTGCCTTAGGGTTCCTCTTATACACCAAGGAAACCCTAATGGGCTTTACAAACGTCAAAGGATAATACATATCCTTTCCTAAGATATCTCCTAAGATATCTCTAAGATAACTATTACTATTCTGTTACATAAACAGACTTAACTATAAACAGAACTAACTATGACCAGTACTAACTCTAGTACTGCTACTCTACCAGTACTAACTTAGTACTGCCAGACTTAACTTAGTACTGCCAGTATTAACTCAATACTAACAGAACTAACTATTACTATCAGACTTAACTGTTATACTACCAGTATTAAGTCTGTTACAATCTATTTTCCCAACAATCCTCCCCTAACTTGATCTTCACTTGTGAACTTCAAGTTCCTTCAAAACATTCTTGATCTTTACTTTAAACACTTTAAGCTTTCTGAGGATGTTGTAAATAGAATTCTTCAAATTATTCTTGATCTTCAACACTTCAAGTCTTCTCTTTTTATCTTTGCAGCAACTATTCTTCAAAGCTCTTCAGCAAACCATCATATCAGCAACATTGACAATTAAGTACATCAAATCATAAAGTTTCAGTCTATTCTCATCACTTCCAGGTGTGTTAACTCCTGTGAGAGGTGAATCATTGAAAATTTTAAATGGATTTGATGTCTCTTTACCAGTTAGCCATTCACTCTGGAGTAGTCAGTCCTTTGGCCACCAGAAAGGTGTATGTCCATGGTTAACTGAAAACCATTTCAACTCTCAGTACATGAAACTTGGTGAGTTGATATACCATCCACATTTTGGTAAAGTGTTAACCATCTAATATGGATTTGCAATTTGTCTTTACCATAAGCCATAATCTTATGGAGTAGTTATGGTTTTTCCACAGCCTTTACCACAAGCCATAAACTTGTAGGCTAGTTATGGTTTTTCCACAGCCTTTACCACAAGCCATAAACTTGTGGGCTAGCCAACGCTTCACTTAAACAGATATGGTGAGTTGATAACCATACAACTTATTTGCAAGTTGTCAACTATAGAACGGATTTGAGAAGTCTTTACCAAGAGCCGTTTGCTCCTGGACTAGCCAGCTCTTATGTTGATTAGACATGGTGAACTGATAACCATTTGTTGTGTTAGTGCATAGAACCTCCACCAAGTGTTATCCTTCTCATCTCTATCCTAGACTTCTAACTCTAAAGATTTCACTACTTCCTAATACCAGCTTGCTTTTCCATCATTTTTAACATTTTGTAGCAATTTTCATATGGCTTTCCTCCTTGTAGTTTCTTATCTAGCATGACTTTGCACATCTCAGTAGATAATGGATATGTTCTTTCAATTAACATATATATATCCATTGACTCTAAATTCAAACAATGTACTCTACAGGACTCATAATATCTCCAACTTATGATCCTTTGCTGTCCTAATTCACTCTATATAGGATCTGTACTAAGAGGTTCTTTAAACATATTCTTTAAATATTTCCAAAATACCCTCTCTAGCTCATCCTTTGGTCCATTCATCCCATATCTATTCATCACAATCCTATACAACTCAGTAAGATCATCTATAGATATAACTTTCAGCATAGCACTAAAATTAATGTACACTACATCAGTTCTGTCTTCCCTAACTATTTGGTATGCTCCCTTTTCTCCTTGCTTGATGATCTTATATGTGGCTATACTAGGTGTTTTCATAGC